>PQWD01005657.1:0-23339 GCA_019425675.1 Leucinodes orbonalis
TAAAGCTCTAGAGAAGCGTTCACGTAACTAGAAGAGTAGGCCGACTTTCATGGATCTTCGGGTCAGATGGATGTCGACTGCTGGGGATCGTCCGCGTGGAAAACATTAGGGAAACGTTTGAACAGCAGTAAAACTAGCCAGGGATGTAATCGCGGTCACCTATTTACAAGTGACGCTATTGTCAACCGAACGTCGACGAGCGATCGGTGAAATTCTCTCATGTTACTAACTAGTAAAAGAAACGATTTTAGTAAATGGCTTTATGAAAACATACTATTCATAGGCTAAGGTTTGAATCCTACAGAGCCCGCATATTTAAAATATTTACCTACACTGTACGATTTTTCCCATTTTGGATAGGAGTCACTATAGGTATGCGTATACTTGTAGGCACGTAAAGGCAATCAAATCTATAAGTGTCTTGTCTTCAACTGTTGCTGTCCACTCTTGGACATAGATCTCCGTCATTTTGCGCCTGATATTCCAGTTCACCTTTCGCAAGTCATCTGGCCGAAGGGCGTAATACGCTACGCTTGCCAAGTCGCTGTCTGCCACTCCAGAACTCGTCTGCTCCAACGGCCATCGGTTCGGTGGTGACCAGTCCACTACCATTTCGACTTGCCGACCCGGCTGACTATGCCGGTATCTTAATATAGGTATGCGTTAAAACTAAATAGAATCGTCCATATTCCTATACCTGTAGCGCGTGCAAATAATGTTGCTGCGAGTGGTAATGCGAGGGCGCGTGGTGTGAGGAGTAGTCGTAGTTGTTCCCAGCGCTGGGCTCGCTCTTGATGTTGAAGAGCGAGGGGTTGGAGAGGAAGGGCGGCGTCGCCAGCGCCAGCGGGTACTGCTCGGGCTCGCGCGCCTTGCCGCCGCCCGCCATCGACGACAGCGGGATGGGGACTTCGCTCACGGCAGGCTTGCTTTCTGGAATTCATATAGAAAGGTGTTCATCATTAGAAAGGGTTTATTTATTGAGTTGGACGTGTTTGTAACGATTTACATAGGTTTGGTAGTTAAGATTAGCACAAACGTGGTCAGTTTAGGAGATACTATAGGTTATGTTTTTATGTCAAATCTATAGGCTTACTGCCATAGAATATAAGTTGGTAGGCGTCTTAGTACTACCTTGTTATAAAAATCGATCTATTAGTAGTTTCCTCGGTAGAAAACTACTGGGGCAGGCAAAAAAAAATTTTCCGAAGTCGCTAAAAGTGACATTACTTATTCGCTATCATAATATGGATGCTGTTGGAGCTTGCCCCTAGGTACCTACCCTGCACAGAAACCACGCACAGCAAACAGACATGTTCATGAACACATACATACGTTTTTGTACGTCGAACTCTTAGTATAGCATCGACTTCTTTCAACTTTAATGACAAATGGGTTTAGAGAATTAAATTGATAACAGAAAGGAAGAACTTGGTTTGTAAATAGTTATCTATTACTTAGATAGTAGACTCGGTACCGAGTCGTCTAAGTAGCTACACAGCAGTGCCAGAAATCGTCCCATGAAATAACTAGTAAAATAAAATTACCCACTTTGAGACCTAACATCTGTCGTCATGAGTGACGGGCACAGGGCAGTGTTGACGGAAAATAATGATTAGGTACCTTCATTATTTTGCATCTGTAATGGTCAGGCACTTACCACCGGGTACAAACTGACCTTCATGATCACTTTGACATAAAAAAGTCTAAGGGATGACATCAGGGTCCATTACCGTCTATACTGGGTGAGCTGTGGCCGTCTTTCTTGGCTGCGTCGGGCGCGGCTTCGTGCCGCCTCCAGATTTCTTAGGTTTCCGTTTTCTTGTCTGTATACCGTCTTTTCTCATCGCTAAGGGTCTGAAAAACATCAAGAACAATAGGAATTAACCTTAAGGTACAAAGTGCTCTCTGCTTAAGGCATTTACACTTTTAGGATCCGGCATTTTAGGTTGGTTAGCGAGGTAAGGAAATAGATACTTACCTGCCTAGAACTGCACAGTAGGTTATCCGATAATAAGTTGTATCTAGTGAATTTATGAGAGATATAAACAACTTAGATATCTACAAATGCCAAATCAAGGATAACTGTTTAGCATTACTACCTAGAGTACAAAACTAATCGTATAACGTTTAAATTAAGTCGATATTTGGTCAGTTTCATTGTTAGCGCTTCTGACTCTGCCTTGAGCTCTTTGACGATAAAATAAGGTATGTAGCATAGGTAGGGATCGAAAGTAGTCTAATACCAGTACCTTTATTGGTTTATCTACCTATTGAGATAATAAAGATAGAATTGGCGCACTTCAGGATTATAAAAATTATGGCCATGCTCTTAAGCTCTATAGCAGGAAGAAGGCGTATATCGTACCTGTTAATGCCGTGCAACTTGTAGTATAGTCCGCAGGCGTTGCAGACGGGCTCTCCGTCGTTGTTGCGCCGCCACAGCGTGGTGGTGCGCGAGCCGCAGTTGGTGCAGCACTGGCCGTGCCGACGCGCGGCTGACTGCACACACACGCATCCCGTCACTATACAAATCTGCTAGAACACTCGCTAATACCTAGTTTACTACTCTACCTTAACTTATCATACTTCTATTCACAAAAGATGACACTGCGCTGAAGTATTTTTTTGGGTGGCTTAGATGACCAATAAACTCTACACAATCTCATTCAAAAATTGTCCATCGCGTCAGTTGGGCAGAATTTTTTATTCAAAGTCGCTCTCCACATATCATAATGACATAGTAGTGTGGTCGTGCTTTTGATTTTGTACCCTTTCAGAGACGTATTAAGGTCAAACATTTAATGAATAATTTTATATGTGTAGTGCGGCTCGGGACATTTTTTGGTATTAGTATCTATGGGTAGCGGGACGGATATTATTGTTTTTCGGCGCGCATGATATTTTGCAATGTTTCATAATTGTACTGTTCACAATCATTAAAATATTTATCATCTTGCGCACACGGACACCATCTTTCGTGAATCATACTATATGTACCTACTGAATACTTTCTTAAACCTATCGCAGTCTGTTGAATACAGGTCCTACTTTATGACTGTTTACGTTTGCGAGTTTAGTGCGCACTGAAGCAACTTTGAAATGGGAGGACTCCGGTGATGAAGGATTAACAAAATCTTCCTAAAAGTTGGTTGATAAAATAGCCCACAGGGCACTAGTTGCGTTCATTAACAGGGGAGAATACCGAAGGCGTGTTCTAATAAAGTACTTTTATTTTGAGAACATTTCATTGTGTAGGCAGTAGTTGTAAGTACCTACCTTCCTAGGTACTTATTAAGGTAAACAACCAAGTTTATTATAGTGCAGATACTAAAGTGCTAACTGAACTTGCATATTTGAATCCTATAAACCTAATACCAAAATTAAAACTTAGTTTATAAAACCTTATTTAAAATTATCAAAAAGTACCTAATATTTAGTCAAAAGGAGGTCTGTAACGAAACTAAATTCATCTCTACATATTTCAAACCGATAACAGTCATTCAATGTGATTTGCCCATATAACTGTGCATTTGTAGGTAAACAAAACACGCCTTTTATTATCAGTAAGTATCTTATAGTAACGTGCAAACGCCATATTTAATTCCCCCCATTCGTATTCACGGCAACCGCATGCGATCTAAATTACAAGTTGCTCGCGGCGGGATGCCAGTGCGCATGCTTTATTTACAACACAATGATTGCGCGCGCGCAGGGGCGGGGCCGCGCGCCATTGGCCGAGCTCACCGCTATAGTATGTACACACAGACACGCATCACGAATGTCTTCGAGTTTTTTACAATACGGGACAGAGTTAAGTGCTTTAATCGAGGACCGATTTATGTTTGAAAAAAGGAAGACATTTTAATGCGTGTTCTCTACCATTAGGTAAGCTACATCTACGGTCGAGTTTCCAAATTGAGTTTTTGATTCAATTATTGCACACTGCGATAAGAGTGAAAAAAGAAGATACAAGCGACAGGTAAGAAAAGTCCACACCGTTAAAATTTTGATAAGGTTTTGTCCAGAAATATACCTAACCCGGTAGTTAATCTTTTGGTTACCATAGTTAGTAAAAGTTGTAGGAAAAGTGGGTTACGTATGGAATATTGGTAGGTCAAATACATGATGAGGAAATAGGACACTAGGTGAGGAAAAAGGCCTAGAAACTAAAGATTGTGTAAAGCGAGATATAAGTAGCGCTAGTCTCTACGTGCCTTATCACCCAATTAACTAACACACATTCCCTCCAGTTTCAAGTTCAAGATATTAGTTTGAAATCTGTAGGTACCTGTGATAAAGAATCGTGACTTTGTGTAGAAATACATTCTTGCGCGATTTGCATGTCTTTCTCAATTTTTTTTGCTTTAATAAATCAATTCAATTTAGGCCACAGATGTATTGATATTTTTAAGTATCAATTTTTATTAATCTGTTTGAATCTGTTCTTTACATAGGTACCTACTTAGGGACAGTAATGTGCAACTAAAGTGACTACTCCAACACTACGTGCGACATTAACGTAATATAGCCCAATTCGTTGCTTTATTTAGTATATAATACCTATGTACAAACAGTGCTATAAGATTGAAACGTTTCAGAACATGAATGGATGACTAAATAAAGGCGTAATAATAAAGATTTCGTACTACAAACGAGGGCATTACGTTAATGTGCAACACGAGGCGAAGGTGTTCGAGTGGCAAAGCGATCGGGGGAGCGGTAGCGTGTAGCCTATCACCCGCCGAGCCGAGGAGTGGGAGGGGAGGAGGTCATGCACTAGCCTACACGCCACCACTCACCTTCTTCATGCCGCGGGCCATGCCCTCCACGCTCATCCACCTGTGCACGGAGCCGTCCTTATAGAAGCGGGAGAGCAGCTCCGCGTCGGCACCTGTGCAGAGAGGGCAGGGTGAGGCGCGTGTGCGACGGACTCACCAGCCGCTTGGCGGGCTTCACGAGGGGCCGGTTGACGCCGTTGATGCGCGTGTACAGGCCGCACGCGTTGCACAGGTAGTGTCCGGTGGCGTCGCGCCGCCACAGCGGGGTGTTGTTGGCGCCGCAGTTGACGCACTCGCGCCCGCACCCCTCCTCGTACTCCAGCCCGCCATCTGCCAGCGCACACTACACTACACCGCGCTCCGACCCATACTACCAGCCTACCTAATGTTATATCGCTGTGCGCCAAGGCCTCGACAGCACAAGTGGCATGAGCAGATTGCTGCCGCCCAACACATGTATGCAACGGGTCTAAGGGCGTTACAGTGTGGGACTTGTACCACGTAACTTATGTTCGACGACATGTTAGGAATTGTCGCTTTGCTTACACTAGCTATTTAATCCTGAATTAAGTCTAACGCTATTGTTAAATTACATTTGAGGAAAGCAAAAAGTTTACCTTACGCGTAGATTCCGTTATAATTATATTAATATTAAAAGATCTTAAAGATAAAAAAACCTCTACTCATTAAATAAATTAAGCTTAACAACACATTCCCAGGAAATGTCGCTTTGCTTACACTACTTTGCTATGTAAATTGGAACTTATTCCAACCATAAGGTCGTACATGAGTACATGGAGCAATAAATTGACTTCTTACTACTTAGATACTTGTAATAATAAACTTCTAGTCATTGACTAAATTTAGCTCAAATCTAATAAAACAGTCAAGTGTGTTTTAATAAGCACCTATTAAAATATGTCTTGCAGAGCACTCGTGGAGCACAATCATTATAAAATATAAATTAGACAACCTCAAATAAATAGCTGGCTACACCTGCCTAAAACCTTCAAAGGCGTGGGGTTATCGCGCGGCTGCCTCGCTGCCGGAGATAAATAGCACCCAACTAATGGATTTGGGTCTAAACCCGAGCAGGGGGACCAACGCACCTTTTACTTATTGCAAATTGACACAAAGTTAACATCTCCCAAAAGCTATTTAAAACATTGTACATATCCTTATATAAAATATTTATAAACTTATCCGCTAAACTTATTAGGGTTACATTTAAAGTACTATTTTTTTAAACCTAAACCGGAGAAAATCAACGTTAAACAGAATAAACATGAGAGCAGCATTACGAAAATAGTCATAAAAGTGGAAAATACTCAAACCATTATATTAGATTTATTTTCAAACTATTTCCTCAATTAAGACATTAGTTTTGAATTAAGTATAAGTATTCATTTTAGGTAATCTAAAGCGAAAACAAATCAAATGCCTGCTTACAAATTTCCTCGGTACGTAGGTATGCTATGTTCTACAATTAGTATTGTAGTTGCTTATACAAATAATCAATACAGTCTCTGGGGTTTCCATGAACAAAAGCTCTGTCATCTGGTCCGTCTCTACTTTCCTAGAACTGATAAAACTGGTAAAACATTGTAACGTTAAGCAACAAATTAACAGTGCTTATATTGTTTTGATACTTACTTCCAGTAATCAGTTACTATTTCTAATGGAACATTCCTAAACGGTATTATTAGACTTGATACAAAAAGCTCATTGTGAATGAGTTATTTGTTAAAATTGACAAATAGAATTTACATTTTTTATTAATTTTTCACTCTAAGGCGTCTATACTAGAAATATATTGCCCTATATGCTATGTAGTTTATGTACTCTTTAACCTATATTTTCAAACTTTCAACAGACATATTTAAGTGAGTAAAGAAGTAGGAACTAGCCGAACACTTCATATTCCTACGTAAAATAAATATATTTAAAGAGAAGAATAAACTTTAGGCAATTTTCCGAATAAAATATTGTTAAATTTGAACATAATTATTGTGAAAATAATCCATCCGGTGAAGGCATATCTACTCGTGGTTATCATNTCTGCTGAATCATATTTGCCATCTGTCTGTGTGTCATCATCATCAGCTCATTAAACGTCCCCACCGAGGGGCACGAGCCTACCCGTATAGGGTGATTAGGCCTTAGTCATCCACGCGGGCCCAGTGCGGATTAAATGACTTCACACACAACCTTCAAATCTCTTCGCAGGCATGCATGAAGGTTTCCTCACGATGTTTTCCTTCACTGTAAGAGCGTCGGATAACGTACATATAATTTCGAAAATTGAAAACACTTTGGTACGAGTCGGGATTTGAACCTCAGCACTCCTGATAGGAAGGCGACAGTCCACACCATTGAGCCACCGACGCTCAATGGTGTGGCTCACGCTGTCTGTGTGTCATGGATGTGATAATCGATTATCCTTAGCTGGCGTTTTGTTCTTTGTTACAATCATTCAATTCTTATTTTAAAGTCAATCGCAATGCCCTTTATCAGTCTATTACATTTAAAGTAGGTAATTGTAAGCGATTTTCCTTTCGTTATCTATAGTACTGTTTGTGCCAATTGCCTCATAAACTGCGGATAGATAGAGAAACTACATAATTAGTTTTTTGTAACCCAGAAATACAGCGACGAGTTTACGATCATACCATAGTTAGCATAGCAGCAACTAAATTTCACACTTGACTAAATACAATTACTAATGAAATATATTAACTATGCGATAGCAACATTGACAGTCATGATAAATATACGGTTTGATAAGTTACATACACATATCACTGTTAACACATACAAAATATTATAAATAAATCACCTAGATTATTTCAAAATATTTCTTAACATAATGCATAGTTATTAATTTTGCAAGATAATACAATATCAAATACTTATATTACAATAAACCTATTAGAAAGTTTTTATTACATAAAATACCTACAATGTTAATCACATAAGGTATTATTTACAGACAAAATTAAATCTGGGGAAAGAACGGGTTATTGTAAACATAAGTATTTACCATAGGCCGGGGGTCGCTGCAGGGCGTCGTAGGGCCCGCACCACGACCCCATCACCACGTTCTGGGAGTAGAGGCCGCCGGGCACGCCGCCCACCGACCCCACCGACCCCACGGACCCCACGCTGCCGCCACCTGCCACCAAACATCACCGTCATTATCATGCGATCACTTCTTGAATTAATAAATATAGGTACTAATTAAGATGGTAATCTGAAGTATTTATCTCCGATGTCTTCACACCAGCATGTCCTGAGCTATCTCTTGTTAGGTAGCCACAATATATGTACACATATTTTGCCCGCAGTAACTGAGCCGGCATATTCGAATGAACGATCTTCACCCAACACTTTTGCAATCATATCAAAACAATAGTTTGCAGAAGCACCAAAAGTAAGATTGTAATCCATACACCGTTGAACAATGTAAATATGTCACGGGAAGGTAACGGACCTGTATCATTGGTAATGTTTTGTAGCCAAGAGGAGAGTATGGGCAGGGCGTACATGGCGAACGACTCCGCGGTCGGAGGTCAGGGCGCGCACTGCCGCTCGGCGCGCCCTTATCGCTACACGCCGGCCTTAGCTTGTGGTTTCACACTTTATCCTTAACCAGCTGAATCAGCGATGTTATTGTACAAACTCAAGTATACTTCTATCTAACAGGATAGAGGTACACTTGAGGCTGAAGATGACCTCAAAATACTATCATTCATTATTTTACTGGATCGTAGACTCGGCACTGAATCTTCTAGCTAGGTACCACCGCTGTGCCAGATATCGTTTCGTGAAATGCGAGTGTTTTGCACTTCTGTGGTGCAGGATGAGGGCACTGAAGCTAGTAACATTGCCGGGTACAAGAGACGTAACATATATCGTCTCGGGTGACAATCGCATGTTAGTGTTGACGGAAAATACTGCATCTGTCATGGTCAGGCGTATCACTTACTTACTTACTGAAATACTCATTTACGTATGTAACGAACATCTAGGGGATTTACTGGGCACTGCTATGTAAATAGTTTCTTACTCTATACATGTAATATAATGCATCTTAAAATTGTTTTTGACTACTTTTCTATTTACGTATTTAAAAATAGGTCAGGCTGGGCTAAATATTTGCATAATATTTAGATATATATTAATGTTTTTCCACATATTTACTCTTTATTAATATGGCCTATTTCCTTCGAGATTTACGAGTACGTATAAGGAATGTTATAATTACTTTTTGCTTTGCGTAATAATTATTGATTTTTATCAGTTACACTTGCAGTGTACCACCGTTGACAAGCTAATAAGTGTCCAAAGTTCCCATTTCTAAGGTTCATTTCGATTATTGTTTCATTTAAATGTAAATAGTTATAGGTAGAAATAGTAACGGTAAGGCACTGTATAAATATGCCTACTGTACATTGTTGAAATCTAAGTGGATGCAGTCCGTTGACCAATAGACTGTCCTGAAGTAATGACGCGCGCACGCGATAAAGAACACGCAAGCCCTTTGTTTCAAAACAGGATAAATTATCCGCGTATTAACTTTGAGCTCAATATTGATTTTTATTACATTATCGTGGATGCATGAACAAATATTTTAATAGATAAGTAAAATCATTAAAATCTTAATAAAGAAATCAATTATAGATTTTTTTCTTAAATAGGCAGACTGCCTTCATTGTATGAAATGAATTTATATGAAGGAATGTGCATCTAGACTAACAAGGTGAGTTTGGGCGCCGAAAAAGTGGAGGTGTGAGCTTATAACACCCGCTAAAAATTTTAAATATAATTGATTAAAATAAGTCGATTATAAATTTCGAAAATTAGGTATACACCTAGGTATACATATATAGTTGACACTGACATTAACAAAGCGCCATCTAGCCCATACTAAGGATTACTGGTAATACGGGGGACTAAACTATGGATAAATATATTTATATACTTTTTTAGTAATTACTTACATATTATAGGTACATTAATACACCCAGATCAATACAACAAACAGTCGAACCCGTTACCAGAGAGTATAATGATTAAAAAAACCCAAGAGTCTTTTAGTTCTAAAAACACTACTCACCAATACTTGAATATGTGACAAACGTACTTATTTGTTTACATATTTTACGCATCTTATCAATATAAAGTAATGTATATCGCGATAAATTGCTTGCATAACGTGAACTCGTCGTAATCATGATTACAGGTCGAAGTTCATTTGTAAGTATTATATAAAATAAGCAGTTTACTTTGATAAGAACAAAGATAATGTCACAACTAAGTTGCAAGTCTCTCCTGCACTGTCTCACATGCAAGTCACTGGAGATTTTTGAGAGAACTTCTTAAAGAAATCCCAAGTGGATTTCTTTAAGAAGTAACAACAATGATATACCTACTCGAACCGCATAGGAATTAGGTATTTTGATGGTCAATTGAACCAAGGGAATCTTACGCAAAAATCTTCAGCATTCCATCTCTTACCAATACTCGTATTAAAAACATTGTCGGACGTGACAAGTCCATATTATCTGTATGTTGCTCGCGCAGTGTCACGTACGGGGCAATCGACATGCCGATCGTCAAAAGGTACAAATGCAGATTCAGCAAAGTGCACTTAAATGACCATGAATTGTTAGGTAAAGATTGCTTATCCATGAAAAACATCGAAATGCCCAGTTTTTTGTATTTGCAAGTTACTTTATTTTATGACAGTTTTATTCTGCTAAATCCATTATAACTATTATAAGTAATCAAGAAACCTGTAACTTCCAACGATTTGGCAATTGATTTGCCAGCTATTGTTAGGTAAGATATTCTGCTCAGACGATAAAGAACATTTGAAATGATATGAGCAATATATATATATTTACTTAAGCAGATTAGCAGTAGCGTGCACAAAGATTATGAGCAGGGTATGCAAAGTAAAATAAAATAAATAAAAAAAAAATATTTACTTAAAGATACAAGGTTTTTATACCAGGTACAATAAAATGAAGTACTTAACTTAAGTATACACAGGTGTTAAAGATAACAGTGTGAGAGCGGACTTCGCACTAGGCACAGCCTGTCCTGCGACGCCCTAAATACGAGTTCCAAGCTAGGTTAAGTGAATGATTATAGATCGCAAAAAACAATAATTTGAATTTCTTTTCTCAAAAAATGAGTACTGTTCGTGACTACAGATCGCATATTATTCAAAAGATGTAGGAAAAATAAGGAGATATCTTATATGAAGGTGATATTCAGGTTTGTCGGAAAACACAGGGTAAGGACTGCCTATTTGAATATATGGATAGCATCCCACTGCAGATTAGACACCATATACAAATATTAAAAGTAGTAATAGGCAATTTCTCTCTAATAATTACAACAAACATTATATTCTTTTCTCGAAGAAATTAAATAAGGTAAGCTATTGTCAGTTTATTATATAACAGATGCACTGCGTCAGCGGAACCCGACACCCAGTGCATCGACCAGCCCTCGTCCACAACAACCGTCAGCATTTTCGAATCAGCAAGGTCAGCTGCTGTTATGTCAAGTTTACTAGTTCAAGTATGTCTGTATTATATAATTTGATTCCTGTATTTTTATATGTGTTCATAATGCTTATAGTTTTTATGTTTAAAAATAAATTTGCATAATTAGGGTGATATATAAGTGAAATGATAAACACTGAAGCGCTTTTTTACGTGTATCAAAATTCATTTTTTTGTGAGCGTCGGTGGCTCAATGGTGTTAACTGTCGCCTTCCTACCGGGAGGGCTGAGATTCAAATCCCGACACGTACCAATGTGTTTTCGAATTTTTGAAAATATATGTACGTTATCCGACGCTCTTACGGTGAAGGAAAACATCGTGAGGAAACCTTTCATGCATGCCTGCGAAGAGATTCGAAAGTGGTGTGTGAAGTCGTCCAATCCGCACTGGGCCCGCGTGGACGACTAAGGCCTAATCACCCTATACGGGTAGGCTCATTCCCCTCGGTGGGGACGTTTAATGAGTTGATGATGATTGCTTCGCTCTGGTATTTTAAGTGTTTTTTATTGTATTTTTTGTATTCTTTTTGATGTTCATAAGTGCTTTTTGTAAGCCTTATCTGAATCAATGGATTTCGACTGTGATACATGATGATGAGACTAATTTCTTGCTCAGAAAATTGGGTTAAATAAATATATGATGACTTGATGACATAAGAGAAATATATGCCAGAAGATGTAGTCATCTCAGATTGGTAGTTATTAGGTTCAGGTATCTTGTAGGGCAGTGGCCATGTAAGATGAGGTAACGTTACCCACCACGCGGGCCTAGCGCGGATTGGTGTAAAAATATGATTCATTACTAGCCACTATATATTATTACATTACTTAGTCCTTGGCTGGGTAAGAGTAAAAACATTTGTAGATACCACCAAAAATTATGTGTATATGCCAAGACATTAAGCTAATAAATCACTAGCCAATTTTTAATAGAATATCATGGTCAATGCTTATTTTTAAAAATCAACAACGAATATCAATCTTCTATATCATTATTACGGTCTTATTGTATTGTTAAATGGAGCATAATGTGCAAGTATATATGTCACAGGAAGGAAGATAACAAGAACGGCAAATTTATGAATTTCATAGAAAAATTAATAAACCTTCGTAGGCTTCTACACTAGAGATAGATTGTTTTATTTTTCGTCTACATTTTCGCAAATTGATAACATATCTTTAGTGTAAAATCCTACGAAATTTTATGATATTCCTGGAAAATTTATAAATTTGCGGTTAGGTATTGTTATTTTTCGATGACATTTATTTATATTAAGCTAAAAAATCTTCCTCATAATCAGCTCATAAGTATTAGCTCATACAGAATTGGTTAATTTACAATGTAATTAAATGCATTTCAGGTAATTCCCATTGAGCAAGCGAGTCTCGTTTTCAGGAAAGCTTAAGCTTTTCCTCTATCGTACCAAAAAATTGATATCTAGACAAAAAAGGGATCAACTTTTTGAAGTTTTATAATTCAAAGCAACACCTTAGGTAGGCAATATGTTTTAATGTAATTTAAAAGTACCATAAACAATTACGAAATATTTTGAGTACATATTGATCGAATATGGCTAGAGGCTATCAACGAATATTAAACTAAACCGACCATGTGTCTTTTGTATGGCATAAATATAGATGAAGCTTATTTATTGTATCTTTTATAGCGTTATCGGAGCGATGATGTCATCGACGATTCACGGCGTAGAAACAATCAAATATATAGCGGTTACATTACTTCAATGTGTTGCAAAACGAATTTCGTCTTTTCATTTTTAAATGTATTTTCTTTCTTTCATTGTGGAAGACTTTTAGGATTGTCTACATGGGTACCCTCAGTAACACCTATTTCTTTGCTTTTTTTTTATATGATGATGAATGAATTCCTTTTTTATAACCGGCATTATATTGGCCCTTTTAAAACGTGTCTCATTTGAATCATACATTATTGTTGGTAGTTGTGGTGTGTCATGGTTATTTCAATTGAAAAATTTTATTCATTCACTGTTTTTAACTCTCTGAATGGGAAATTTGTTTGTTTAAGTTCTATTATAAATACTTACGATAGGTAGGAACATTGTATAATGTTATTGCCTGTTGTGGCTAACCTAAATAAACCTTAGGTATAAGAGTCTAAAATGATTCGTGGTCGAGCTATTATGAAGTAGCTTTATTATAACTATGTAGATATTATCTGAATTGAAAAATTAAGAATAATAAGCACATTTCATTGTTGCAGCAAATATAGCTCTTAGATCATTTTTCATTTTTAATAAATAAACAAATACATACACATACGCTCACACACTCATTTACAAATAATCAATTACACACTCACCAACATAAATACCTCTTACATGTACACACAGAAAGTTCTGGCAGAAATAAAGTAGGATTTAATTTACGTTTTTTCTCTGTTAACTTAACTTATCTTATTATAAAAACGCACCATACTTATATAATATTAAAAATTGTCAACCAAGCATAACCTAGGCCTTCCAACAACATCTCAGAGGGTAAGGGGAGTAGCTGAAAAACAGCGATGCTCGGGATTGCTCTCGTTGCAAACTCAGCTGAGCTCCTTCCCTTTGTTTCAAAGTACTTTTTTTATTTTGTAAAATTTTGAATTTTTATTTGTTAAATTTTGAAGAGAGACAATAAAGATATTCTTATTCTTATTTCGATATTTGGTTTGGTGGCTTAATTAATCGTCAAATCAAAATCTATTTAATGTGTACATTTAAAAATATTATAAGAAACACTGTGTCCCGCCTCTTGGGCATACAAAAGCTCTGTCTGTTGTTATTTTTTCAGTTTTCAATTAAGTAGAATTCATTCAACGAAATCTTGATACTAGTTAGGAGGTACCTCTCAAGTGTCAATTAGTTTTTTAAAGACGCGATTTCAACCGTAATCTTTTAATTCGATAGGTGGTAGTCTCAGTACTGAGTCGTCTAAGTAGGAACCACCGCAGTACCATTTAGCCAGTAAAATATGAATGTTTTGCATTTGTTTTTCGGGATGATAGCGGCTAGTAAAATAACCGGATATAAGAGGCCTAATATAGTCTCGGGTATCGGGCGCACGGTAGTGTACACGGAAAATAATAACTACCTTCTGTTATTAATTTCCTTTAACACTGCATCTGTCTTGGTCACGTCTTCATGCATCACTTACTCTACCAGGTGGACACACTGATCTGACTGATAAAAAAACTTAGAACCAGTGCAAATTGTAACAGTAAATAGTAAACAAACTGTTACGTATAATACAGACCGTAAGAGTCATGGTGCGCGGCGTGGTGGTGCCACACGTTCTGGTGCGGGAAGTGCGCGTACTGTTGCAGGCGGCCGGCGGGCGCGTACCCGAGCCCGTAGCCCTCGCCGCACTCCTGCCCGCCGTACCCGCCGCCGCCGAACATCGCCGCCACCACACTGTTGCCGCTCCGACACTACTTGATGCTTGACGCAGTCAAGCTGTACACACTGTTGCCGCTCCGACTTTACTTGATGCCTGACACAGTCACTCTTATTACACTGTTGCTGCTTCGTCACTACTTGATGCTTGACACAGTACACACTGTCGCTCGACTTTACTTGAAGCCTGACAGTCATCTTATTACACTGTTGCTGCTTCGTCACTACTTGATGCTTGACACAGTCAACCTGTACACACTGTTGCCTCGACACTACTTGATGCCTGACGCTGTCACCTCGTACACACTGTTGCCGCTTCGTCACTACTTGATGCCTGACACAGTCACCCTGTATACACTGTTGCTGCTAATCTGTCACAATTGACGCTTGACACAGTCACCCTGTGCACAATTTGTCACAATTACTTCTCTGGCACTATTGTTTCTCTATCATAACTTACTGCCAGATGTCATTCTATAAAAACGAAGACACTTGCTGCGCTACAACTTTTTGTCAGATACAGTCACTCTGTATGCAGTATGTCACATTACTGATTCGTCACAACTTGTTACTGGACACAGTCACCCTGTATACACTACAGTACAAATGCTTCGCTGTCACAATTTGTTGCCAGACACAGACATTCTGACAGCTTCGCTGCCAGTATTGCTTCTCTGACACAGTTTGTTGTCAGACTACGGCACTATAGCTTCGCTGTCACAATCGATTCTATGACATAACTGGTTACCAGTGCTTATAATGTTACACTGACACTTTAGTACTATCTATCTCGTTCGCATTTCATGTACCTGAAACAATATAGAAAATTATGTTACATTTTGTGGGTTAAGCAATATTGAGATATTTTTATGACGTTTAAGAAAAAGAAATACAAATTTTAATATTTATTTTTTAATTATTTATATCATTTTTATCTATCGATAACATAGGTAAAATTAATTGTAATGATAAATTTATGTTCTTGTTTGGCAGAAGTAGGAAAATGAGCACACAATTTACCTAATGGGAAGTGATGAAGTTGCTCATAGTCTTGTAAGAAATATGTGAAGGAGGGAGGGAATTTTTAAGCCGTCGATAACCGCACTTGGTGAAAAACAACACTTTACGTTACTTCAAAGAGGTGATTTTTTAATACACTACACAAACATACCTTTATTTAAATATTTATTAGCATTGATAATTACAATAATAATTAAGCTTTGGTATTTTTTTAGACACAAAACATACTCGAACTATTCTAGCCGTTACCCGTTAAGTAATGTTATATTTCAGTAATATTTTATCCCCTTAGGGGTTAAATTTATCAAAGTAGCTTTATGCATGCAAAGTCTCAGCCCGATCGGTTTAAAATTGACAAAGTTTTATACCCTATTTAATCCTCTTGGGGATAGAACTTATCAAAACCCTTTCTTAACCCAAATTTCAGCCCGATCCGTGCAGTGGTTTGGGCCACGTTGGTAGATCACTATGTCAGTCAGTCACCTTTGAGTTATATATAACAGGAAACAGCAATATATATATATAGAAGAATTATTCATAAACATGTGTTGGTCTTATCCTGGTGGTGAACCTGCTGTACATTTGTAACTGCAGCAGACAATATTTAGTATCGGAATTCGCGGGCGGCGATAGCGCACGCGCCGCTTGGTAAATCAGCCCGCGATTATGCGCCCGCGCATATCTCCGCAACGTGCACGATATGACACGTACCCCATCTGCCCTTGCACCTCTAATCTGCACCTTATTGCTTACACTTGAAGACTCAAAATCCAATCGAATGAACACATCGACTAATTACTTAATAGTATCGCTGTAGG
This sequence comes from Leucinodes orbonalis, assembly GCA_019425675.1. Lineage (NCBI taxonomy): Eukaryota > Metazoa > Arthropoda > Insecta > Lepidoptera > Crambidae > Leucinodes > Leucinodes orbonalis. Next base: position 16,608 of record PQWD01005657.1, read on the forward strand.
TATAGTAACGTTATCAGTTACCTACCAGGAATTGTGTCAATAGAGTTTTGTTTAAAAATTTGTATAGAAATAATTTTGTAATGATAAGAATGTAAGTGTTGGCTCCATCGCGGAGCGACACGTGTAGATGTTGGCAAATTACTGGGCCAGGTTTGTAACTGTTTAGGTGAGTATACAGGCGAACTCGTAGGTAATATATTAGTAGTAAACATTTCCAAAACGATAGAGTAGAATTAGGTTTAAACGAGAGTAGAATTGTCATAGGGAATCAAACTTATCCTAAATATGATCATCATTTTCTTGCTTGATAACTTTGCAAAGCTTCAGAAAGTTTACAGATCAAATGAGCTATTCACATAAACCTGGGATTGCGTATCGACATACGCACTTCTAAACCCTTTTTCACAATTTAAAAAAAGGATTGAATCGGCGGAAAATCACCGTTAATTCATTAATGGTTTTAAATACATATCATGATAGTGTTTGAGATTTATCCCAATCAAGCTCCTAATAATTGCGCCTGAGAGCTATGAGGTGATGCTTATAATCGCTGTCCGCTTTCACCCCATAGCAACTGCCGTAACATATTGATGTACACACAGAAAATTAGCGCTCTTTTCGTACGACAGTAAAATAAGTACTGAATTACATGTAGCTCAGATAACATATACAATGAGGATTACCGTCGGGTTGGTATGCTAAACGCGCCATTAGTATGCGCGTACGCTTGCAAACCGTTCTATTTACTGTGCTACGCAATTAAATGTTCAAGGCAGACTGATAGCGCACTTTCCACTTGGCCATATTCTAAGTCTATACCACATGCTAGGTAATTTTCTTTGCATCAAAATCAAATCTTTATTAAGTTTAAGACCATACAGAACAAATGAAAAAACGAAGCTACCTTTCGGTTCGGACTGTAGTTTTTTATCGGATAAAGAAGTGTGGTCTTGCACTTAGTGTTCCAGTTACAAATCTTTGTAATAAATTATTGTTAAGCTATTTGTAGGTAAATGACAAAACTGTAACCACTGATATAAAAGATTAAAAGAGTAATCGAGTTTCTTGCCGGCTCTTCTCGAAGATCCTACTTATTCGAACGGTGGTAGAGTCACAAAAATATGATAATAATAACATTGACGATTCAAAAGTATCTGTTACAGATTTATTTGAATAAAGATTTTTTTTTCTTTCTTTCTTTCAGTTATCTACTGAGAAGAATCCAGCAAAAAAACGACTAATCATGACTTTAAAAAAAGTGTTTTATACAGAAAATGTTATTGTAATCAAAATAATTATATAAGCAAATTATTTTAATATTTTATATATATTATTCGTAAAAATTAAGTTTTTATAAAATTATTGTTAAGCGGTTAAGTATATTATTAATATATAATATAAATTTAATTAAATGAACAAACAAAGCAGTGCAGGCGTGGAGATCAACGTGTCCATGAGTTTTTATCATTTATATAATCTTAGATACTATATACAGAAAACTTTCTTTATTAAATTGATTTTATATGAGACTAAAACTGATGCAAGAGTTAATCAATTATTTTTGTCTATCTAACAATAGTTTTGGCCATTTTTATATTAACAAAAATAAAGCTTGAAAGAAATATAACACCTTAAAACTAAAGTCAATAGAATTAAATAGATAAAAACAATTTAGAATACTTTCATAATGATTTACTCACTCATTCACGATTTTATTTATGTCTCCAACTAAGCATTAATGTTACATCTATGAACAATGATTGCAATAATGACAGCAATCAATCCAGCAGCAGTGGCATTATGTTTTCTATTATCAAAATGGAATTACTATTTGAACCAACTCTATGGGTAAGTTGTCGCCGCTGAATTTAAGTCATTGTTTTATAGTACCTGCGCGAAGTAATTTTAATATTATGCAAATTTATAATATTACAGATAAGCGGACGCCTAGTTTTGTGTTGCGTATTTCATACATTTTATTTACACATAGCACGAACACAAATTAGCTATATTTATTTAAATTTTCAGTTTTAGAATGAATCCTGCCATGGACTTAATATAAATTATTAATTGTGTGAATCCTACAGTATTATTGGTGTAATTAAGCGTACATTTTATTTGAGGGCTTTCGTGGTTGCGATCCAATTTTTAGCTAGAGAGAGAGTTATGTTTTCAGTGACTGTGTCAAATAAGTAAATCATTGTAGCATTCCGCGACACCCGCCGTATGTCATACACTCGACGATTTAGTGGGAAGCGACCGTTTATTAATATCAAATTACAAGCCAGTGTCGAAAACTGATTACTATTTCGTGTAGTTGTTTATTGCCGTTATTTATAGGCGGGTATCAAGGGGTACACGTGTCTCGAGAGCCAGAATTAGTCGCTATTAGTGAAGTCAAAAAACTGCGGCAAAAACTATAGGCCATGTGTCTTTAAATTTTTTTATCGACTCTACAAGTCTATGTGCCGTCAGGTTCGTTCCACTGGGGAAATTGTAAGTGAGGATATGGTTTAGGCTCTAACTTTGTCTTTACAACTAAGTCTTTATAAAATTAAGCTGACCGCCAAGTACTGGCCAACAAATGTCCTCCCGCCTACGGTTAACACATAATTACAAGACAGGTGACGTCGCCTTATGACTTCATATTTTACATCCATAGAATGTACTGGGATAGATAGAGCCTTCATAGACACATGAATTTTATTCATATATCAGTTTAGGTGCAATTTGGATTGTTATAACAACAATATATAACACATATTTAAACTATATTAAATCAAGGAAAACTAGAATACGTAAAGGAATATCCCAATCGCGATAGTCGTTGACGTGTGTGCTACGTACAATATTTAATCTATATTACTCCGCTCTTCCTGTTTTGTACGAACCAATCGGGTTTTCCTTAATAACAAATGAGACGTGACCCGAAGCCCAGTATCCATTGATTCACCGATAGATCCGCGTTACAATATTCCGATTAATCATGTAAACTCATATAAACATAATTAAATGAGATTATTTTGTGTTCTACTAAGATGACTATCTCTATACTTAACTTTCCCAAATTAAGTATTTGAGAGATTATGGCGTCGGTGGCTCAATGGTGTGTACTGTCGCCTTCCTACTGGGTAGCTGAGGTTCAATTCGATGTTCTTACGGTGAAGGAAAACATCGTGAGGAAACCTTCATGCACGCCTGCGAAGAGATTCAAAGGTTGTGTGTGTAGTCGTCCAACCCGCACGGCCCGCGTGGACGACTAAGGCCTAATCACCCTATACTGGTAGGCTCGTGCCCCTCGGTGGGGACGTATAATGAGCTGATGATGATGATGACGACGGACGCTACGAGTATAACAGTTATTGTATTTTTGTAGGAAATGACATTATTGCTTAATTCTGAGCATAGGTTAAAATTTAATTAGGCGATGTGCTAAAGCTTAAAATAGAATACAGGAAAAAATTCAATATTTCAAAGGGGTGGAGTGTGGGAGTGTAAATCAAGCTGCAGTCCGGGCCGGGCCGTCCGAGGAATGCACACGGAATGCGCACTAACGAGGTGTCGAAGTGCGCGCGAGGGACATATGACGATCGTATTCTTTTTTGGTGCAATTTGGCTGTTGACTGCAGTTGGGACTTTATAGCTTCACCGAGAAAGTAGCGAACGCAGGGAGGTTGCTGCCTCTTGTAAAACAGTATTACTATAATAATATAATATAAGAGCGTCGGTGGCTCAGTGGTGTGGACTGTCGCCTTCCTACCGGGAGGGCTGAGGTTCAAATCCCGACACGTACCAATGTATTTTCGAATTTTCGAAAATATATGTACGTTATCCGACGCTCTTACGGTGAAGGGAAACATCGTGAGGAAACCTTCATGCACACCTGCGAAGAGATTCGAAGGTGAAGTCGTCCAATCCGCACTGGGCCCGCGTGGACGACTAAGGCCTAATCACCCTATACGGGTAGGCTCGTGCCCCTCGTAGGGGACGTTTAATGAGCTGATGATGATGATGATGACTATAATAATACGTCGTAATTTTTGTACAAAAAGGCGACGTTCAATCAATCATTGATGATGATTGATTTTTGTACAAAAAGGCGACGTTATATTATTGTTACTCAGAGATGGTGATAAGTCCCCTGGAGACTCTCAGTGTAAAAAAGTTAGCCGTCACAGCTGTACCGAGCAAGCGGCAAACGCAGATTGCTTTGAGACTTATATGAAACGAGTCTAAAGGCGCCCCAGAGTGGGAGTCTAACATAGGCTTAGGGCGCTGCAGGGCGGCTCGTTAACCTTGTACAGACTTCATGAGAAAAGCGACCCGATACCTGCCGGTTATTAAATAGGGACTGGTCGAACCTACAACCGCGATGATGGCTGTCGACGGAACCTCGGTCTTATAGTATTGCGTGTGTTATATAGTATGGACGTTTGCACGCTTTGTCCGCCGCGATGGTGATGGTGATTATTGGTCATTTAGATGCCGCTTCACTCGCGCCATGGACTACTCTAATATAGTTCTAATGTAGCGCAGATACTTATTCCTGTCGGTCTGTTCCGGGTAATCTTTAAAAAGGCTGAACCTATTTTGACGGGTGTTTTATTTGCAGATATTAAAGGATAACCTAAGACTGCTTTTATTTAAGAACAATCTAATTATTAAAAAAAATGAGTTATGTTTTACCGCGCGGCACACAGCTCGTCACGAAGCAATTTTAATAGTAAGCTGACACCCTGGATAAACATTTTACTCGGGAGAATATCTTATACTGCGGGTAACACCGCGGGACAAAGCTAGTTTCATTATATAAATACCAGCTCCACGGGAATATTTCTTTAAGTATTACGTTACAAGAAAAGGTTAATTTATTAACATTACCTACTCTATAGCGCAGATACAAGTAATTAAAATGTCACTACGAAAATTCGAGTCATTACCCGAGTTTATCGGTACCTGGTACTGATAAGCGCAATTAGCAGCAGCTCGGTGCCGCATAAGTAAGTGTTGTTTAATGCCTCACGTTCTCATTTAATTCCTGCTTTCTATTTGACTCATACATCCTGCAGACTTCTGGACTAGTACATGATTCTAGATAACCAGCAAGAGCTGACCTATGACCTCACCAACATACAAAATTTCTTTCAAACATTTTTACCCCTGGTCTGTACCATGATGATAGCCTCAGATTTTACATGTGGCCTTGAGCAAACGCTTAAAAATATATTTCTGGAATTTTAGTTCTGTTTTGGGAGTTATTTGACGACCCATGTGGTGTAATGGTCAAGAGGTCGGCTGCTGTACTTAGGGTTCCAGGATCGATCCCCGAGCATTATAAACAATTGTGTGCATGAACATGTCTGTTTGTAATGGTCTGGGTGTTTCTATGTTTAATATACATGTTTTTACAAAAAAAAATATAAGTATGTTTAACAGTTGTTTAGTCCCCTTACTAAAAGCTTCTTAAAATGGGGCTTGATGGCGCTTTGCAAAAGTCAGTACATATCTTATCTATACTAATATATAAAGCTGAAGAGTTTGTTTGTTTGTTTGTTTGAACGCGCTAATTTCAGGAACTACTGGTTCGATTTGAAAAATTCTTTCAGTGTTAGATAGCTTATTTATCGAGGAAGGCTATAGGCTATATATCATCACGCTACGAGTAACAGAAGCGGAGCAGCAATGAAGAATATTTCAAAATCGGGGGTATTTTTTCATACTTGGAGATTCCGCTGCGTACGCTGCGTAAACGGTTAAAGTTACACAAAAGTCATGTATGAGAGTATTGTTCTGCTTTTAATGGTCTACAAAAAGTCCGCGACAGCATATGTCTATCTTTTAAGGTTAGCTCACTATAACATATTTTTTGCTAAAAAAAATTCTGAAATTGACCCCGAAACCTTCAAAGTTGGAGGGAGGGGAAATCGTATGTATAGTGATAAATGCAAGTACCGTGTTATCCCGAATTTAATGCGAGCGAAGCCGCGGGCAAAAGCTAGTTTATTATATACTCGTTATTATATCTTCAAAATAAACACGAAATAAATGACTACAAAATGTTTAAATAAGAAATTATTACAGATAAATGATACAAAGGTATTTGTTACAGTATTCGTTCGAAGATATTAAACATATTATCTTTTAATAAGCATAACCGTTATAAAAGTGATATAATAATAGCCCAGACATTTGGTTTATACAAACACCAGGCCTAATCTAAAGTACCGAGCGCACTAATTGCAGCCGTGACCTTCGGGAACACGTGCCGTGCCGATGCATAAATCTGTTCCCGAAATACATCACAGGAGAGGCGGAGTATCATAGCCAGCTATCGCGGTACTGGTAATAAAAACCTCTATTACTCGGTTCCTGGCGCTGCAGCGGAGTAATCACCCGGACACTGCCGTTACGACCAGCTAGTGCTGCCAGGATCCATTTGGTTTAAATCGGGACACGAGACCAAAAAATCGGGAACTGAGGTTACAGATCGGGACACTGAGGTTACCTGATGGTAAGTGATACGCCAGACCATGACAGAGCGGATATAAAGGAGACCAACAACTGATAGACAGTTATTATCCTCCATCAATGCCGCACTGCGCCCGTCACCCGAGACAACAGATGTAAGGTATCTTGTACCCGGTAATTTCACTAGCTACAGTGCTCCCGAAACCCAGAAGTGCATAACACTCTGTTTCACGGGACGATATCTGGCACTGCGGTGGTACCTAC
>PQWD01005658.1:0-11295 GCA_019425675.1 Leucinodes orbonalis
CGAATTACAATATGACCATCGAAATTAAAAACAAAACGCGATACAATTATTATCGTGTTGGTGACCACAACACGCGAGAATAGGGAAGTCGTAACGTGCAATTCCGCCAAATTGCCTCCAATTACTTTTCCATCAGAGTCTAATAGCCTCTGAGCCAGTTAATCCAATGCGGCGCACTGGATCTAAAAAATCTATGTACGTAATAAACAAAGACTAAATAATCTTACTGTGAACATTCTCCCTACTCAGATTATATGTTTGGAGATATTAGGTGATAAAATCGACGTAGATTCACCATGGTAGCTCTCCATCGAAGTGCCAGATATCATTCGGTGATATCCACAGATAAAATAAATACTAAAGTGATATCGTAAGGAGTGCTATACATTTCTGTGTTACAGATTGGGGGCACTGTAACGAGTGATTGAAACGTAGTGTTGGCGAAAAATACCTAATTTACTATATCTATATTGGTTTGCTAAATTATTAGGCGCATCACTTACCATAACCCGTTCATTTAATGACACTAACATTTAGTAGAAAACGTTAACATAATATAAGAATTTTTAAATGTGTAGCGGAAAATGTCAAGTACAGTTATGAATGGAAATAATTTTTAGCCTATTAAATATCCAGGTCTTACCAACTTTTCTCATTGGGTGACGGCCCCCTTTCGTCGTTCGTTTCTTAATTGTAAGATCAGAAGACCATGTAATCTGAAATACGCTTGCTCAGAGGAAATACCATTTCAGACTCGTACATCTTGACGAACGTCGAGTCCACGCCTTAGGTGATATTACAAAAAATATATGAAATGATAACATTAATTTAATTATATTCTATCGAACAAATAACGTTATTAGTTATCTATATAGAACCAAAGTACGAAACAATATTAAAGGTACACGTACAGATGACAAAGTATTTGTACAAATGGCTGATAATACCAACTCATACATGAGCGTTAAGGTCCGGTAATATTCACTGTTTTTTTTTAATTACTTGTTTTTTTTTTATTACTTGTTTAAACAAGGGCAACAAATTCCTATATAAGTTATTATATAATAGTACTATAATATACCATGGCAGACGTTTTTGACGAACTTGGAGTGCGGACCCGCTAAAGTGGACATTGTTAACAAAAATTGTTGCCGGTCAACCCAAACGCTCTCTCGTCTAAGCCCAACTACAGAATGATTCACAAATGTTGTTATCTATTACATATATGAATGTATTAAACATATACATAAAATTGGAGTGTCTGTTTTTAATATTGAAATCAGCAGTAAAGTCGGTTCTCTAATATTACGTATGAATACTTTATATACGGTACAGACACCAAGAATACTATTTAAAAAATGGTTTGTCTTGTCCTTGTGCTGGGCAATGTCTGAAATGGCTGGACCGATTTTGACGGGTCTTCTTGCCAGCTGATGTAATAAGGACAAACTAAGCCCACTTATATTAAAAAAACATTTTAATTTTTGAAAAATAAAGTAATGTTGTACCGCGCGTGTTGTGACTTATAAAATTTGGTGTCAAGTTTACTGACTGGAAAAACACTTACTCAGGCTACGTTTTACTGCGGGAGAATATCTTATACCGCGACCAATATCGCGGGGCAAAGCTAGTATGTGTCAAAAATACCATTACGCAAATTCAACAGAACTAGCGTTCCACTATTGTGATATTATCCGGTTTCGCCTTCAAATGCATTTGTTTGTGGGTGAGCGACATAGATTAATAAAGTATTGTGGTGGGGGGGTCTGGCTCGGCGTAGAGAATGGTGTGCATTCTGATGTATTTTAAAATAGACAATTATATACGGTGTGCGCATAAATTGAAGGGAGTTGTGATAAGAATGCAAATGCAGTGAAGAATGCCGTGTAAAGTGCGCAATACCTATATTTGGCAGTAGCCAAAGTTCTTAGTAAAGAAAGTTCTTCTCTCTCTTCAACCTATCACGGTTCCACTGCTCGACATAGGTCTCCCCCATTTTGCACCAGATAACCCGGTCCTCCGCTTTTCTCATCCAGCTTCCATCAGCGACCTTTCGCAAGTCGTCGGTCCATCGGGCCGGAGGACGTCCTACGTCACGCTTGCCAAGACTCCACTCCTGAACTCGTCTGCTCCAACGGCCATCGGTTCTGCGACATTCGTGACCAGAATGTGCTTATAAATCTTTTATTATACTTAAAAACTTATTAATTGGACTCGATCACTCATGTGAAATCAGAAAGGCAAGATCTTGATTGTACACTACGTACTAGCAGGCGTAGCGTAGAACGCCCTTCGGCGCTTTTTATTTCTTGTTTTTTCTGTACAGATTTAATTACCCAGCCGGATATATTAAAAGTCTTGAAAGATTCTGTTTTCAAGTCAGAATATATACCTACACAGTGGGATATATTAAAATTCTTGAATGATCAATATGCAACCCGCACTATTATAAACATATAATTAAATACATGCTACTTCGTAAAAACACGATTTTGTATTACTTAGGGGTAACACATGTTGTTACAGCGTTCAAAGGTACACAGTGAGTGATAAACAAGGCAACGACTTGTATGGAAAAAAAAGAAAAAATAAGGTGTATGTTTATCCGTAGTTTAGTACCCATAATACAGACTTGACGCTTAACTTGGTGCTAGATGGCGCTGTGTGAATGTCAGTGGATATTTATTATGTAGGGGCATTATCAGAGGTTTATAATTTTACGATTTTTCAAATATAAACATCTCCTGATACAAATCATGATGAGATACATCAACAGCCCCCACCACATGACCCCACCGAGGGGAACGAGCCGTAAAGGTCTTAGTCGTAATGACGACCGGCAATGGCCGGCCCACTGCGGATTGGCCGACTTCACGCACTACCTTGAATCTCTTCGTAGGCGTGCGCAGGTTTCCTCACGGTATTTTCGATCACCGTAAGAACGTCGAATAACGTACATATACCTTTGATTTAGGAATTTCTAAAACACATTGGTGAGTGGCGGGATTTGAACTTACGCCCTCCAGATCGGAAGGCAACAGTCCACACCATTGATCCACCGACGCTCATGTATCCAGTTTATTTCTAAAATTATAAGTTGTTCAGTAGTTTATCAGTTGTTTAGTACCCTAACTACAAGCTTGCGCTTAATGTAGGACCAGTGTGTGAATGTTAGTGGATATTTATTTTTAAATGCTTTTTTATGAAATATTTCTGTAACCAAGCAGATAACAATCTGCATCATGATCCTTGAGTGCATTTACAAATTTCACTTAAATATGCTTAGTTATTGTATCCAGTAATTTGATAACCTCAACTTTCAGTCTAGAATACAGCTATACTAAAACCATAATTTGTTGTAATTTTTGACCGCCAGTAAGAGAGTTAGCTCGACAAAAAATGTTATAAAAGTCAAATTAAACCCGTTACTCTGTTTGTTGAGATAATATTTTATAATGCCTTTTCCCCGAGCGCGGTTTCGTCGTACCGTTGTCATGAATCCTGTAATTTCTCTTCTATTGTAGATAAAGGAGCCGAGTTATTGTGGGTTTTATAGGATAAAGGGTCTGCGACATGACGTCTCTACTCATTTTGAATGCCGCTCGTGCACAGCATGAAATGGACGCCGCTTTTCAACTTGATAATGTACGTTGCGGCGATACCTTGTCGCGAAATATTTTGCTATTTTGTTAACAGAATTCTGTTGTCTGCCCCTTAAGACTCTGGCGCGTCTAGATAAATATGCACAAAGTATTTTAAGCGAGGCCTCTGAGGCTTGTGTTCTAAGAAAAATACGTTCTTTCTAAAAATATCTACAGCGAGTTAGCTTTTAAGTTTTATAACATTTTGTACATACTAGGATAGTTTTCACCTACTTTGGGATCCTCTGTTACGTCGACATACCTTTGTTGTTCGCTTTTTCTGTACTCAGTGACGTAAAAAGTATGGATTCGTGATATGCTCACAAAACAATCGAAGAAAGTGTTCCGAATGCAGCGACAGCACAAATACACATATTTCGAATTTATTTAGAAAGGTACGCTAACAGTGCATATATTTACATTTTCATCATGTACAGATTGTATTAGATCTGATATATACACCTATTAAAAGCATACACAGCATTATCGATAAAAATTTAAACTTATTTGACAAAATTGAGACAACACAAAATTATGAGCAGATAAACTAGATTTTACAATACAATTATAACAATACTAAATAAGGAGAGGAGCAAGATATCACAAAGGAAAGAAATTTCGAACACATTTACTTAAACAAAAGAGTACAAACTGTACTCTCTTCGGCGTTTCGTTTTTGAGGCACGGATGGCGTCTACCTTTATATATACAGAATATCATTGTCTGTACTCATATCATTCGCTTTATCTATTTATAGTGGTGTATTATGTGGTTTCCTGGCTTAGGGCTGTATTATGAGCAAATCTCAATTATTTTCTATTATAAAATATAAGTGTTTTTTTTACATAAGATGTAGTTAAATTACAATATTTTGCCCCAATCACCTACTAAACTTTGACAACCCATGTGGTTTAATAGTTGAGACATCGGCTCTTACAGCATGGGTTCCGGTTTGATCCCCGGGCAGTAATTTGTGTTCAAGAACATGTCTGCTTTGCTATGAATGTATGTATTTAAAAAAGAAGTAAATTGAGGAGATTTTTTATATATTGTTAATTTATTTATTGAACTGACATTAAATTAAATATCTTCTTACACACTATTGTGTCCGTAGAAAGTGTCTCGCGCATATTATTATTTTATGGGCCTTCCTAACCCTTATTTCTAATCTGATCTTCAAAAATGCGGGCGGTATTAACCCAAATATTAATACTTACCTACTAAATATTTTTCTTAAGCATTCCTACGCACGGCCAACAAATAGAATGTAATCGGCAGCATTTTATATTACCTGATAATTATTAGCAAATAATATTGAGGAATAGTGGTGCTTATAGGCATCTTCTGGGTAATATTTCGTTATGCCCTCATCTCTCTTATCTTTCATTTCATCTCATCAACTCGACTATACGTTCTGATTTTAGAAAGAAACCTATCAAATTAATAATGATAAAAATATCAAAGGCATCAAAATAATAATAACGAAGAAGTACTTCTATAAAAAAATCCTATTTTTATCTTAAGTATAGCACATGGTCCCAAAAGTTCCAGTTGCTACTTGACACATTTTTATAATGTTAAATTTGTCAAATTTACTTGTTATGCTGGAGCCACCCTTATGGGAAATGCCATTAATTGTCGCGACAATGGGTGCTTACTTCAGATGTAGCCACCACTTAACTTGATATTTCTGTTTTAACGTTGTATAACTCGCAATCATTATCTCGCTAATGGGCATAAAAAGTAACCCGTAATGTGGCCCCAGCATTACAACATACCTATGGAAAAAATAAAGCGCATGTTACTAACTTGCCATACCTTCCTACTTCCTTACGTTACACATTCGAAAGGAACAGAACCTAATTAAATAGAAGGTCATAGTGTTATGATAATGAAAGGCATTTTAGAAGTAGGTACCTATAACCTGTACATTCTTGCCTACGACCTTTAAAATATTGTTCTCATTTAATATAACTAATTGGTTTTCTCATCATTGTGGCTAGCACACCAATATTTTCTTATTTAGTTGCTTCTAATACATACGCTGATAATTTTTTTTCTTAAAAATTTGTTTGGAACTCTAAGTGCCAATCGTTCTTTACTACGAACTATGATTAACTATTAAATAAAGTGTCATCTTTAAAATCAAACAGAACAGAAGATTTACTACTTACTTCATTGAAATGTAAAAACAAGGCGAAACAAACATAATAGTAATAGTATTTTCAGAGAAAGTGGTAAGCACCTAGATTGCTAAACCACGGTGGCAGTTAGGTATGTACCTATGTCTATTTAGAAACCGCGTACAATGATATCACTATTGCCAGGCTTTTGTTCCCATATAAATATTCTATGAAATCTAGACATAGACTTGATGTGGGATTAAGCATTAAAATATTTATATGCTACCACAAAATATAATTGATTTACCCCTGCATAAGTTTAAGTCTCAGGTAAAGTCGATTTTAATAAAAAAAGCTTACTATAGTATCGAAGATATATAAATGATAAAAACTCATGGACATGTTGATCTCCACGCCTGCACTACTTTTGTTTTTTTTTGTTATCATCTATTTCGATTTATGTAATACTTAACTGCTTAATTGAAGATTATTATATGTTTACCAATACTAAATATGATAAAAATTGTGAATATAATTTGCTTTATATTATTTATAATCAAAATGATTCTGTAACACACATTTTTTTGAAAAGAGTAACTACTGAGTTTCTTGCTGGTTTCTTCTCAGTGGAAAACTACCCCTCCCGAACCAGCGGTAGCTTCATTTGACATTCATAAGTGTTCTGTAAGGACCTTAACTGATAAACACTTTTCATTTCCATCCCTGCAATTAACGCCCTAAACCGAGTTTTGACAAACTCGGTCGAAGTTATATTTACATATATTACAAGAAATCATCATTACAGCCTAATATGTCCACTGCTGAACGAAGGCCTCCCCTAATGATTTCCACGCGAGCCAATCCCTAGCAGTTGACATCCATCGGCTGCCTAAACTTTATATTTAGTAATAGAAATAACTTTTTATATTACCCGTAATGTATAGTTAATGATGTACGAGTATTATAATTAGTTGTAATACCCCTCGTGTCATTATAAACTCATAATACGAATATTGTGTTTAAATTTCATAATGAGAAATAAACGTCTTTGTTAACGATTGTGTCATATAGGTAATTAGTTTAATGAACCTTATTACTCACAATATAGACAAGGGATTATTAGTAAGTGGCTTTTATATATAAGGCCTTTTTTAACATTGTACCCTAAGAACTTAGATTTAAATCTTAGAAAAACAATTAAATAATTAGATGCACAATCACGAAGAAACGTCAACCTAAAAATGTCCGAAGCTATTGACACACGAAGCACGTATGGTATATTTAGAGCGTAAAATTATTCATAAAAATTTTGACCTTAACGCGTCATGGTAAGAGTACAAAATCAAAAGCACAAGCTCACTACTATGTCATTATGACATGTAGTGAGCGGTCTGATTATGAATGAAATTTTTCTGCCCAACTAACGCGATGGACAGACTTTTGCCGCGGACACTTTATGATGTGAGATTGTTAAAGTTGAAAGTAGAATTGTTAGATGCACAATTTTGTTTTTATTTAGTTTATTGTATATTTCAGTTAACAGTAAAATAACTTATACATTAATAAAATAAATGATTGTGGAGTGTAATATGGTATCTTATCACTTTTTTAGAAAAAGCCTTATTTTTATTCAAGAAGAGTTAAGTACTCTAAAAGGGCATTTTTATAATAAAATGAAAGCTGCAAAGTTACTATTCCACGAGGACCAAGTACCGGGACAACCGTTAGTTTTATATGTGAACATTTATTAGACGATAAAATTGCAATCGGCTGCGTCACGATCTTTAAAACAGCAATTGGGTCACAACCTAATTGGGTCGGCTGTCACCATAGTCGATGTCTATGGTGGTACTTAATAGCACCTCAGAGGATTGAGTTAACTACGTATCTGAAGGAAGCGGTATAATAAACCCCAGAAACGTTGCGACGGCACATTGTTTGTTTACAAACAGTGCAGTGCGTTTCTAAAACAAGTGAATATCAACGGAGCATGACTTCGTGACGTTAAGGCCATGTATAGTTAAATAACCACTGTATATTAGTATTATTAGTGTATTAGTATAAGGTTGAAAATAGTTTGATTATAGAATTTTGGTATTTACTTATATTATTAGTATGCATAGCCTTGTACTTGTTGATCGACTCATGTCGATTCTGTATCTCAATTGTTTTTGAAAGTTATATTTGTACATTTTGTGTGAGAAGTTTTCAGTAAGGTTAATGTAATCTAATATGTATTTTTAACCTGTAAATGCTTATATATCAACTTTTGAAGTAATTCTACACTTAGGTTTGTCGAATCAAATGTAGGTTTAGTTAGGTTTTCTTTGAATTTATGCAAAAAATGCGTAAATGAAAATAATTAATAGTATTCTGCTAAGAGAACCAAATTGTATGTCCTTGTAATCTTTATTAATATTTACTACATGACTCACTTGAGTTTACTTTTCTTGTCGTATTTAGTTTGTATCATGATTCATGCGTTCATTCATAGCAAAGATAATTAATTATTATAATATGTATTTTCCATTACAAACAAAATACTGACAGACAATGTCAGCTAGCTAAAAGGTTTACGAATGGCGTGAACTAAGGGTAGAATAATCAGGAGTTATGTATGATCTACACTGAGGATCCACACTACTAATTTTCGATACCAACACATAACCGTTTGAAAAAATATGGGAAACTGTTCATCAGGGGAACATAATCTGATTGTATATTAAATTAATGTTATATGTTTTTATAACACATTTATAAACTAAAGGTTTATAAATATGTGTTTATTATGTTGCTACTCCTGGTATAAAAGTTATTTTGATTAGGCCATTTAACATTAAAAGTTTTTTTTTATTAAACTGCGACATCTGCGTATCTGTGTTGTGACTGGCTTTAAACGGTTTTATTATCTTTTTTTTTAAATATCGAATATTAAAAGGTGATTTTCAGAAAAGGACATGAAAAAAAGCATTTGGTGTGCAGAAGGTTATCTCTAGATACTTTAACATCGACTTTATCCTTCTCCCTCAACTCAAGTTAGGCGCCTACGTCAAGTTTGACCTTATGTAAGTAGCTTTTTTCACAAAAATTGTCTTGGTTCATTGTTTCAACGCGATGCCGTCTCAGTAAAAACTATAACAAGCGGACCGTAAAGTCTCTACAATGTATTTATCTGACGTTTTTGCTTAGCTTCCCGTTATAAAGAATGGACGGACGCTGATATAACAGATAGCGTAAGCAATTAAGTCTTCGTATAAATTACATGAGCCTGTTTATAATTATGATGGCTGAATTAATTATGATATGCACGCATGTCTGGTGGAGAACCGGAGGTATCTTCTAAACGAGGACTTTTGGATACGGACTTTGAATTTTGAATTTTAAGCTATTTCTGTTAAACAATCTGCGGACGTGGTTTAATGTGTAATATCCTCTATGACTGAGGTTTACAATGAGGTAGAATAACCGTACAGATAAACGATTAAACTAATACAAAATGATTCTTTATATATGTATTCAAAGACCCTTTTGTTGTAATTGTTTATAAGTTATTTACAACACCGATGGTTATGGGTTCGAACCCGTGCAGTGCAACTATTCGTGAATAAGTGTCCTGGCTATTTTCAAAAAGTAGGAACCTATTTGTGTATGATTATTACATTACTATCCGTTGTTAAGTGTCCATAGAATTTTACAAGATCCTCGCTCAAAATTTTATATGAGTAGGATAGGCTCAGAATGCAAAAAACTGTATTTTGAGAGGATAGGTAGCGCTGTGTAAATGTCTGTCTTTTTCTATTTATTTAACAGAAACACTCAATAAATTAATTGTAACAATATATAAAAATACTACAGTATAAAATTATTATGAAGGTCGTATTGCATGTGATATGCAACACGACCTTCATAATAATTTTATACAACTCACACGACCGGGAAATACGAAACCTGCTCCAACACTTTGTCGAAATGTATAATTCTTTTATTGCGTGCTATTTCTAAAAATGTGCAAACCCACTCCTTTCCGGATTGGCCCACTTTAACTACACGACTTTTCCCTTAAGCTTATGCGCCATTAGCACAAACTGTGCCGGACAACGCTGCATGCGGAAGGATGCGTTTTTACTTTGGCGATTGGTTTGTAGAGTCGGCTTAATTATTGCAAAAAAAGATATTCGATTGAAAAAAAAAGTTTTGTGTAATTATTAGTATTTGCCGTTAGTTTTTTGAACTGGTGGCAAACAAGTGTTTCACATGATGTTAATTGACACCGCCGTCTATATAGCTTTGCAACAACTAGAATGCATTGCATGCCCTTAAAAGCAGTAAATGTAAAACTAGTGTGTACACTGTACGATCTTTTTTCAAGCCAGGTTGTATCGCTCCGGAAATACTTCTCATGGAAGCTCATTCCACAGTTTTGTTTTAGGCAACAACGTGGCAGAAAACGTCGACAGAATCGAACCGTGGATTTCAAATGATGAAATATGTATTGGACCAGGGAACTCTTCAAAGGTGCTGTGTTCCAGCTATTTTGAAAGTTTGACAACTGCCTCCCCCCTTGTAGAATCACAACGAGATAGTATTGTATTGGCGCCGCGCGGCTTCGTCAGCAGAGGCTGAAAAGAGGCGCAAATAAATGCAGGCGTTAGGTAGTTTCTACATATTTGAGGAGCTCTTGGACCACGGGGACCAATTGCTCACCGCTTTTACAGTGATTTAGACTTTAGTAGTTTTGACGACCCATTTGGTGTAGCGGTTGAGACGTCGGCTGCAACACCTAGGGTTCCGGGTTCGATCCCCCAGGCATTACAAACATTTGTGTGCATAAACATGTCTGTTTGTAATGGTCTGGGTGTTTTCTATGTGTAATATGTATGTATTTACAAAAAAAATGTATATATGTTTATCCGTTATTTAGTACCCATAATACAGGCTTCACGCTTAACTTGGGGCTAGATGGCGCTGTGTGAATATCAGTGGATATTTATTTATAAAAAAAACGAAATGTACAGGCAACCAGAGAGGGTTGGCGCATTTCTTAGTCAACATATTAGTTTGCCTATTCAGCGTAGAAATGCAATCAGCTTTTAAGGCACGTTACCTTGTTGCGAGAACAAAGATTTGAGGCATTGCTTATTTTAGGTTTTCTTTGATTTTATCTTATCTATAAACACATGTAATATCTTTTAAATAATAAATAACTGAGAATTGTATTAGGTCCCTAAATATTATATCGCTATCTTAATGCACTATCAGAACCAGCATACTAACACAAAACAAGTACCTAGTGTATTCTCCATTACTCGCAAGTGATAATAACATTTTAACAAGTCCAAAGATCCATTGACCTATTGACACACGTTTTAATGCCAACTATAAAATTGAGTAAACACTTATCTATGTACACAAGTTCTGTTAAACACACAGTACCTACTAACCTTGTCTTTTATATCGCCTAAGTTGGGGAAGTGAGTATTTTATACATGTAAGTACTACAACTGAACACTCCAAACCATCATGTAATGCAC
>PQWD01005659.1:0-30140 GCA_019425675.1 Leucinodes orbonalis
AGTCTATTCATTATTATGTTTAGATAATGATAAACTAGTTACTGGTAAGTTTTTAATTAAAACATACAAAAAATAATAAAATATTTTTTACATATAATAAATTTAAGTGACTTTTTAATATGTATAAACATTTTTTCTTCAATCATAAATATGATTCATACCTACATTCACTAACACAATATAATAAACTAAAACAAATTATTCTTAAAATTGATTCATCGTCATTATCAGCTTATTAGCGTCCCCACCCGGGGCACGAGCCTACGTAAGGGTGTTTAGTCTTTCGTCGTTCACGCTGCGAGCCCTGTGCGAATTGGTCCAACTTCACACAACCTTTGAATCTCTTCGCAGGCGTGTGTAAATCATCGCAATTATTATAAATTATTCAAACTGCAGGTTACGCATCGAAAATTGTTGTGAGAAAAACGTTATGATATACATTTACTACCATAAAGAGTCATTTACATTTAACACAACGTCATTTTGATTGTTACATGTTCTTTGAACACGGACTAAATGATTTTCAATTACACTATGTTTTGAAGAGCACTCCACATTTATCTTTTAACATTTTCCGCAAAACTACGACATCGCTATTGTATAAATTTTAGAGTTATGTGATTTCAATGTGGTGTCAAAATACTGTCTCAAAAATGGATTAGAAGATGGTGAAAGAAAAGGTCTCTCTCAGTATTGAATAAGTCAACATTGCAAAACAAACAAAGCACAAAAACAGGAATCTAGCTATCTATAAATAACGTTTTAGGCTGTAGTAGCGCCTCGATTTGGAGTCTTGCGGTGCGCGTCCGATGAATCTCGCCATGTTAGTTGCTACAGTGATATAACATTTTACAGATGAATTTCTTGTGTTTGGAATATGTGGAATACAATTAAAATCACAAGTTTACATTAAATACCGATATGAGTTTGCAACAACTAAAGTTAGAGTTAAAGTCTATTACGCACTCGTATATTTACCCGTTTTCTGAATTCCCACTAGTATGTAACAGCTTAGTTACGCGTGACGACTATGTAGAAAGATTAAGCACTATTATTTACATTAGAAAGAAAGGTATGTACTGATAAACAAATGCCATGGTTACAATTCTGACCAGTGTAATTTGAACTTTGAATAAGTTGATTCTTAACCATAAAATCTGAAATTGGCTTTCCTAGAAAGTATTCCGTCTTTTTTTTAAATTAAATAATTGTATACATTTTAACACATTTCGTTTTACGGGAAGCCATGTTTCGTCTCTTTCGTATTTTATTTTTTAATAAACACGAGAGATGTAACGGTGTGGATTTGGTCGATACTAAGAGATTACGCGTCGGTGTATTAAGTAAGACGTATAAGTCTAACGTCTTGTCTGAAAGTATTTGCCTTGCATTAGGAGTGTATTAGCTGTAGTGTCGTTGTCAACTCATGGATGTCCGATCGTTCCGATATTTTCCCCTAAAGGTGGCAACCCTTACCAAAGCCCAACTACAACCGCCGCCTCGAGCACCTCTTATAAATAGAAATGCCCAAAGAGAGTCATTAAGTCATGTTTTCCAAACCCAGACCGATTTAGACCAACACTACAGGAAACAGGTCTACCTTCAGTAGGCAATTATTTATCTATAACTGTAATCTGCGATATCACAAGACTATTGACCTCTCCTCATATCATCATAAAGACAACCCAGTACCCAGATTTAATAAAATGTTTACCCGTCGGCAGACGGGTATATTATAGGAGAATATAGAGGTTAAACAGGCATAGATTAAAAACTGTCATGAAAAAACTTTTAATAACCTTATCCTGTGATGAGACTCAAAAAAACTCAGAAGCGTTACTTAGTGTTTTTTATATATATTAATATTAGATTTCGCATTTGGAAAACCTTCCCCGTTCTCAAATTCCGAAATAGTACAAAATATTTTCATTCACACCCCCACATGCCCAGTACACAATCTCCCATATTTACATACACTTGTCACACTCCTCTACTTACACTACCTATAATTAATGCAATTATTGGATAATGATATCTCTTTTTTTATAATAGGATCCTTAGTGAGTACACTTTTGTTTAACAAGTTCATTTATTGTATAGTTCAAGTATTATCGGTTACCATTGTATAATTTACTTTTACATACTATAGATCACTCTACTCTGGCTTCGGCCTGATTGTCAATAGTAAAAGGTGTTTGTTAGTCTACCCTACATTTTATTGAGATATTGACCACCAACTATAATTTTAAGTCATCATAGCAGATATCGTCGATGATTGCATATTGGGCCTAGATTTTATGCGAAATCATGACTGCAAGATCGACGTTAATGAAGGTGTTATGAAATGTGGCACAGAAGAACTGATGATGGAAGGTGCTTCATCAGGAAATGTGTACTGCTTACGAAGAACAGTGCTTTTACCCAGGTCCGAAACTATAGTTCCAGTACGTCTACCACATTATTCTGGCAAGGAACATCGTTGTGTGCTTATAGAAAGTTCAAATCATTTAACACCGTGGAAGATGGCACGAAGTCTTGTGAAATTTAGTAAAGTTGCAGCGGTACGTGTATTAAACCTTTCCGCTGAGGAACAAGTAATTAAGAAGGGTACCATCATGGGCACTTGTGACGGAGTAGCGTGGCTGCGTCGATGTGAAGATCTACCCAGATCTGGCAAAAGACCCGACCCAGGCATTGATGTCTCTACTGTGTTTGAGGAATGTCAACAATACTTGACGAAGGATGAAAGAAGGATGGCGAAGGATTGTTGGTCAAGTATAGCGACGTTTTCTCGACAAATGATGCAGATATTGGGAAAACTGGGTTGGTAAGACACAAAATTAATACTGGCAACGAGGCACCGATCCGCCAGCGACCGAGAAGATTACCAGTGGCCCGTGAAAAGGAGGTTGAGGCCATGATCGATGGGATGCTAAAAGATGGCGTCATCGAACCCTCGTCTAGCCCATGGTGTTCACCTGTTGTCCTTGTGAAGAAGAAAGACGGTAGCCTACGGTTTTGCGTAGATTATAGGCGATTAAACGACATTACAAAGAAGGACAGCTACCCGCTTCCGAGAATCGATGACACGCTGGACACGCTGACAGGAATGAAGTGGTTTACCACGTTAGACCTGAAGAGCGGGTACTGGCAAGTGGAACTCGATGCCAGGACAAAGAGAAAACTGCCTTCTCAACAGGCAAAGGTTTATGGCAATTTACGGTCATGCCATTCGGTTTGTGCAACGCTCCTGCTACTTTCGAGAGATTAATGGAATTAGTGCTTACTGGCTTGATTGGAGACGCCTGTCTAGTCTATTAGATGACGTGATTATTGTAGGCCGCACCTTCCAGGAACACCTCAGGAATCTGGAAAAGGTTCTCTTGAAGATAAAAGGAGCTAATTTGAAGCTGAACCCGAAGAAATGCTCATTCTTTCGGCGGGAAGTAACCTTTTTGGGTCATGTGGTTTCCAAGATGGAGTGCAACAGATCCGAGAAGATTAAGGCTGTACAAGATTGGCCAGTACCAAAAGACAAGACCCAGGTGAGAGCTTTTCTTGGACTGTGCTCTTACTATCGCCGCTTTGTCAAGAATTTTGCCGATATTGCCAGACCATTGCACAAGCTAACGGAGGAGAAACGAACTTTCCGTTGGGATGAACAATGTGAAATCGCATTCCACGAGTTGAAGAAACATCTTTGTGATGCACCGATTTTAGGTTACCCTGATACAAAGAATGAATTCATCGTCGACACAGATGCCAGTAATACTGGAATTGGTGGTGTATTATCGCAACGGAAAGGAGAGCATGAAGTTGTGATTGCCTACTTTAGTAAGGCCTTATCCAAACCAGAGAGAAATTACTGTGTCACCAGAAGGGAGCTTCTTGCTGTGGTTAAGACTTTACAGCACTTTAATAAATATTTGTTAGGGGTAAGTTCCGTCTACGCACTGATCATGCTGCATTAAAATGGCTTTTACAGTTTAAGAATCCTGAAGGACAGGTGGCCAGATGGATTGAATTACTTCAAGAGTTTGACTTTGTGATAGAACATCGAAGCGGAAAGTCACATGGTAACGCCGACGCGCTCTCAAGAAGACCTTGTTCCGAGGATTGCAAGCACTGTGTTCGGCAAGAAGCCAAAGAAGAAGTTCCCATTCGAGTGATCAAAACAAACATAAGCGATGAATGGAGGTCAACATTACGACAGGCGCAGAAGGATGACAGGGACATAAAGCCCATCTTCGAGTGGATTGAAGCTAGCACTCCTCGGCCCAACTGGAGTACTGTCGCCTCTATGAGCTCTGTCACGAAGAGTTATTGGGCACAATGGAATAGTTTGCTCATCCAAGATGGCGTCCTTTGCCGAAAATGGTAAAGTACTCGCGGTGATAACTGTCATCTACAAATGGTGGTTCCGAAAAGTATTGCAGCTATATCACAATGGATGTTTGGAAAAAAGGACTACTGAGAGAATTCGTGAAAGATTTTATTGGATTCACTGTCGGGCTGATGTTGAAGATTGGTGTCGCAAATGTACTAGCTGCGCTGCTGTAAAGGGACCACATACACGCAGCCGAGGTGCGATGCAATTATACAATGTGGGAGCTCCATGGGAACGTATAGCATTAGATGTGGCGGGGCCGTTTCCCGTCAGTGAGAGCGGCAACAAATACTTCATGGTTGTCATGGATTATTTCACGAAGTGGCCTGAAGTTTTCGCGATACCTAATCAAGAAGCTACTACAGTTGCCGACAAGCTCGTTCAAGAAGTCTTTTGTCGGTTCGGGGTACCCTTAGAAATCCACACCGACCAGGGAAGAAACTTTGAATCGCAAGTTTTTCAGGAGACTTGTCGTGTAATGGGTGCCCACAAGACACGAACAACTTCTTATCACCCACAATCGGATGGAATGGTAGAGCGTTTTAACCAAACGCTTGAGAGATACTTGGCGAAAGTTGTAGATAGCAGACAGAAGGATTGGGATAAGCATATACAGCCATTCTCTTGTCTTACCGAAGCGCTATCCATGAAAGCACATCCGTAACCCCAGCATTTGCAAATTTCGGTCGAGAATAAGGTTGCCTGCTGACCTTATTACTGGAATACCTCCTGATACACCTCGTAGTATAACGGAGTACGTAAGTGATTTAAGAGATAAGATGAATGACGTTTATGAGCATGTTCGACAGTCAAGTCAGCAGTCATCAGAAAGGACCAAAACACGTTACGATCGCAACGTAAACAATCAAGGTTTTGAAGAAGGTTCATTGGTATGGCTACATAACCCACTTCGAAGCAAAGGAAAGTCTCCCAAACTTCAAGCTAAATGGGATGGACCGTACCAAGTTATAACCAAAATTAACGACGTCACGTACCGTATACGCAAGCACCCACGAGGAGCATCCAAGATTGTTCATGTGGATCGATTAGCGCGTTTCTATGGAGATAATGCTCGGGACGAGCATTTCTTGGAAGGGGGCAGTGTTACGAATTGACGTAGTTAAAATGTCATTAAATATGGCGGCTAATATGTGACGTCAGTCCACAGAGTATGACATGCGAATTGTCAAATAGCAAAGAGTCTAGTATGTTCTAGATAATTCGCGAACTATGTAGAATGACGTCGACGCTTCGAGCTCAGCGGCCGGACAGGTATATAAGGCGGGCCGACGGGTGCGCCGGGAGTCTTGTGTTCTACTCAAGAGCGAAATACCTGCGACTACAAGGAAGAAGCGAGTGATACAGCGATATCTAAGGGATCGTCGAGTGTGATATAACAGTGTAAAGAGTTAACGAGTGATTATTACGTGTGTGTGCGGAAAGTGTTGTGTTATAGTGTGCAGTGTTAATTACAGATTTTAGTGCGTGCGTTAATTGATTAATTAGTACGAGTGTAAGTGTAATTAGTGTGGTGTGTAATTAATAGTAGTTAATTAATAAAGTGTGTTACCGTGTTATTTTTCGTGTTTGGCAATAATTTATTGTATGCAAATATTTATTGTATATACATATATGTGCGCCTTCAGGTTTTTGAAATATTCAACTTTTTAATCTTCCTGCTAGGGTAACGTTTTACAAAATCGCATATCTAGAAAACTATTGCATGTGTGTTTATGAAAAAAATTGCATAAATAGCTCTTACATGTGATTTTTTTTAAAAGGCTATTCAAAATAATTATATGAAATAGTTAATTTTATACGAAATTTAAACATAAGTTACAATCGTAATATTTGCATGAACCAAAATTTACCAAAAGACTTTCTAACGCGACTGTACGACGGCTACAAAGGTATTAAGCGTTCATTACCGAAGGCCACCGATATGTATCGAACCGTCACTTTTTAGTAGTCATTCCAATTTGGTCGGATAATCGACCGTATTTTTATTTTTTATTATTTTTGTTTATATCTGTTTAAATACGTAACATTTGGAGCTGAAAATTTTCACAATATGCACATAATCGTGGTTTACACTCGCTCATCTTAGGTTGAACCGGTTTCTTGTATGTGAACGTCAAACTCATGATAGGTTTTTTTTTTTTCACATTTACAACATGATATTTGAAAGGCATGTTCTTATGTGTTGTCTCAAGACGGATCAATGCATTTTTTTATGAGCTTATCGGTCTTTTTATATAGAGGCTACATTTTTTTCTTATTTCTTAAATCTAAGTTTTTTTTGTTCAAAATTCCGGCACATATTGGCACATGTAAGAGCTATTTATGATTTTTTTTTATAAACGCACATGCAATAATTTTCGAGATATGCGATTTTGTATTTTTGGCGCACATTCATGCACAAACATAAGCTTTCTAACGGACTAATTATTTTTTCTCTCCGATGTTTTGTTAAAAATTTTCCTGCTAGAAAAACGTTACCCTAGCAGGAACTGTTTTTTTCGATTTATTCCAAAACGGCTGGAGGCACATATATAGTCAATTGAGCACAAAACATTGGTACCACTCATATCACTCTAGGACATACTTTCCTGCTAGGGTTACGCACACAATAAAAATATTTTTTTAATAAACCTCCATCCCCTTTACAAGAACTACAAACATACAATAAAAACAGAACATTACAGTACACATACAAATCAGAACAAATAATTATATTTATACTCGTATTTCGTTTCAATGAAAATAAATAATTATACATATATAAAATAAATTGATATATCAACTAGAAAGATAGAATTCCTTGACACGTTTTTTAAAAATGAAAACACTAGGGCTGTCAACAATCTTAGCGGGAAGAGAGTTCCACAACCTAACTGCATGAACAGTGAATGAATAGGAAAAGAAGTCATACTTATGCGGCTGAAAAGCAAGTATAGATTTTAAGTAAGACCTGCAAGAATCTTCAGTATTACGAGTTAAAGAAAAACAAAACTTTAAGTACGTGGGATAGAAAGAATTTAAAAAGTGACTAGGGTTGCCACCCTTACTTTATAATAAAGTATTGTACGTTATTGAATTATATTGTACGTTACTCTAAAAGAATAAAAAAGTATGTGAAAGTACTTTATTTTGCATAATTTGATTTCATTGAAGTCGTAATATTTTTTATTTACGAAATTTATCGATCGGAAGAGCTTGTTGAGATGCGGAACAGCCTTAATGACTATTCCATACGGGTTGGGCTTGGCATGAATTTGGACAAGACGAAAGTTATATTCAATGACCATGTCATGTCACAACCAGTATACGTCGGTGGCGTCCTGTCGAGCTTGTTGAATTATACGTTTACTTGAGCCAAAATGATAGATCAAAACTTTTAGAATGGAACTATTGTGAAAAGATATTTGTACATTGATAAATTTACCACGAGACGTTTCAAATTAATAAATTTACTAAAATGTAGGCATAAAATAATTCAATTTATCTTTAGTGTAGAATCCTGCGAAAAGTAATAAATTTTCTAGGAAAGCAATTAATTTGCGGTGACATATATCCTTTTCTAGCAATTTCTTGATTTCAGGTGATGATGGTGGTACAGTTAAACTGTGGGACATGAGAAAACCTGAACCAGTTTTATTATAAAATTGGAGAAGAACATGTTCTGATATGATCACCAATGAAGCACAGAAGTATTTAGTATGTGCAGGCGGTGATGGAACTCTTACGACTATTGATTTAAAAGCCAGGTAGTTTGACAATGTATTGTCTAGCTAATAAGATCGTTTTTACTAAAACACATTTTATTTTTAGGTATAAACTTTGTTTTTCATTTCAGCAAAATCTATACTACATCAGAAGAATATGATTCGGAATTGACTTGTATGGGTCTATTCAGGTCCGACACGAAGTTATTAGTAGGTTCAGCAACTGGGCAACTATATTTGTTCAATTGGAAACAATTTGGTTTACATAGCGACGAATTTGTTGGTCATAAACATGCTGTCCAGTGTATGGTTCCTATAACTCAAAATATAGTAGTTACATCAGGTGAAGATGGTTTATTAAGAGCGGCTCATATGTTCCCTCAGCGTCAACTAGGTATTGTTGGACAACATCGTTTACCTGTGGAATGCCTAGATATTAGTCACGATGGACAGTATATAGCTTCATGTTCTCACGACAATGATGTGAAATTTTGGAATATTTCGTACTTTGAATCAGTGGAATCTCTTGTTGACGTAAACCATAAACAGAATAAAAAGAAGGATATGAGCAATAATTTACCTTCAAGCAGTATAAAAAATGCATCAGATTTTTTTTCTGGCTTAGTTTGAGTGTTTTATTACATGGCTAAAGAAACATCAATATGTGAACACATGAGTTTCCTATTTTTAAAACAACAAAATTTGACTTAACTGAGAATGGGAAACCAATTATAACCTTTCATTTATCATTTACTTGCTTTCATTCATTTAAGTTCTATGGTTTGATCTATTCTGCAATGAAATTTTGTTATCTTGAACTTCTACATTACAGTGATATTTGGAAATACTGTCTGGTGCGGTAACGTCACGCCGCAAAATGTTTGGTGATGAGGGTTAATGTAGTAACATAATTAGTTTCCCTAGATAAGTTTACAATCTCATTTGAATTTTCACGATTTTAGCGAAACATTTTCAACCGGATGTAAGACAGTGAAAAAAACTACTTATATTGGTATTATAAAATATTTTATTAAAAAGTAAATATTAATTATGGACTTAAATTTATAATTCCTCATGTTTCCTGTTTTTTTCTTTTTATGTGGAAAGGACAAAATTCTGATGGAACCTCTTACATCTCTTTCTCTTTTAACAAACGCTGTATATGAGGAAACGCAATTACCAATAAAGTAGTTAGCTTGTCCTAAGATAGCTAAATCTATGAGCGGGTTTGCAGTTTTGGTGCTGATAGCAGTAACACCAAATATTGAAGCGCGCTATTTAAATCGTCATCATGTGGTTTGAGTCGGATGCCACATAAATATATTTAATATTGTCGAGTTTCTTTATACCCGCTTACTTGTCTGTAAAAAAAAATACTATAAAAATAAATGTAAGCATATAACAGATTGTTTATTTTTAATTAATGTTGTTACTACACACCTACATAGTTCTTGGTTACGTAATATTCATATGAACAAAATATACACAATAAGTGGGTAAGGGTGTCGGACTGGTCATCGAGTATTTTTGTGGAAACCCATTTCGCAACTGTTTATTATCGAAGCTCCATTTGATATCTGTATATATAATAATATAGGTGGAGACTTATTGGCATTGAATTAACCTATCATTTATTATATTAATTGATTTTTAATCTGTTCATCTTCATAGAATAAAAATAAGTGATGGTTTTAGGGTTCCGTAGCCAAATGGCAAAAAACGGAACCTTATAGATTTGTCAAGTCGGTCTGTCGGTCCGTCCGTATGTTACACTCTTTTTATCCGAAGTAATAAGCACTCACTATTTTTAACTTGTAAGTATGTGTATTCTGTGAACCGTATAAGTTTTGACGAAAGAATATAATATATATATATATTAGTTTCTTTAATATATATATATATATATATATTGGGGTTCCCCATACCTACATTTAACAGAAACTCAAAAATGTTTTTAATCGAACCGTCGTATCAATGTGTAGATCTTGAAAAAAGATATTGAGGTTTTCTAATTTTTTTTTTTGACAAATTATATAGTTTGCGCGTGATACACTTTCGAAAATGAAAAAAGTATGCAGAATTTCTAAACTATAAAAAAATATATATAATGTACATTACCATGAAATCTAACAACGAAATTTAGTTTGAACGATATATGATCTGTATTTTTTTTTACGTCATAAACGGTGAACGACTATTTTCTCTTAATAAAGCTGTAGTAGACTTGCTGCTGCGGAATCCTCCACAGGCAAGTCCGACTCGCGCTTGGCCAATTTTTTAACCGATGAGCCACTTCACCGAAATGCCAAATGAACAGCTATGTTCTGCGACATTACCTACCATCGTTTGAATTAAAAGCATCTATTTAAATAGGGCGTCGGTGGCTCAATAATGTGGACTGTCGCCTTCCTACCGGGAGGGCTGAGGTTCAAATCACGACACGTGTCGATTTTCGATCATATATTGTGTTTTCCGACGCTCTTGCGGTAAGGAAAACATCGTGAGAAAACCATCATGCAGCTCCTGCGAAGAGATTCGAAGGTGTTGTGTGTGAAGTCGTCCAATTCCGCACTGGCCCGCGTGGCACGACTAAGGCCTAATCGCCCTTAACGGGTAGGCTCGTGCCTCGGTGGGTGTGCGTTACCCTAGCAGGAAAGTATGTCCTAGAGTGATATGAGTGGTACCTATGTTTTGTGCTCAATTTACTATATGTGCGCCAAATATTATATATGTGCACTCCAGCCTTGTTTGGGAATAAATCTGAAAAAAACAGTTCCTGTTAGGGTAACTTATTCTAGCAGGAAATTTTTTAACAAAACATCGAGAGAAAAAATAATTAGTCCGTAGAAAGCTTTGTTTGTGCATGAATGTGCGCAAATAATATATGTGGCCTTTCAGGTTTTTGAAATATTCAACTTTTTAATCTTCCTGCTAGGGTAATGTTTTACAAATCGCATATATCGAAAACTATTGCATGTGCGTTATGAAAAAAATGCATAAATAGCTTTTACATGTGCCATATGTGCCGGAATTTTGAACAAGAATAAAAACTTAGATTTTAAGTTATAGCGATTTTTAAGAAATTAGAAAGAAAAATATAGCCTCTTTATAAAAAGATAAGCCATAAAAAAATGCATTTGGTCGCGTCTTTGAGACGCAGATTATGTGCAGCAAGTTTCAATAGTGGCACATTCATTAGTTGTTGAGTAATTGAGAAAAACTAAACAAAAACCTATCATGAGTTTGACGTTTACATACAAGTAACGGGTTCAATCTCAGATGAGCGAGTGTGTATTTTTTTATATAAAACCAAATACAACCGACCGTGTTGTTCCCAAATAAAACTGTATGAACATAACTTTATAATTTTCAGAAGCCAACAGTGCAATTGTAGTAAAAAGCCTTTGCATTATTCAAGATGGAGTTTACATATCTGTCTCCTCTAATTAATACCTCAGTTACCTGTCCTTTTTTCTACAAGCAATACGTATTATGTCATAGCTGGTGCGCGCGGCCAGAGTTAATACATAGTCCATTGATGGTTACTTTTACTTTAACATGGTGTCACGCTTATCTTCAAATTATTATAGAGTTTTATTGTGTGACGGTGATCAATAATACACCTCAACTCTACAAAAAAAGAATGAAGTGAAGTACTAAAATAATTGTGCAAGTCGTGTGGAGTTTATGTGAGAAAAAAAAACAAACATAATTAACTAAGCATAATAACTTTGAAGCACATTCTCACACTAAAATTTCGTATTTTATATTGTTTTTCAATACATTCTTTATTATTTCCATTTGTACTACCCAATGCATTTTTATGAAATTTATAAAAAATATGGAAATATTGTTTTCTAAAATTAATAAGTATCACTTTTTTATTTTACTGTACTTAGGCACAAGACGTGTCAATAGGTTGATGTGTAAATTTAACAAGGCTATCGATACATATTGAACCGTCGCTTTTTAGTAGTCATTCCAATTTGGTCGGATAATCGACCGTATTTTATTTTATTTGATTTTTGTTTATATCTTTTTAAATACGGAACATTTTAAGCTGAAAATTTTCACAATATTAGTTGACAATATGCACATAATCATGGTTTACACTCGCTCATCTTAGATTGAACCAGTTTCTTGTATGTAAACGTCAAACTCATGATAGGTTTTTTGTTTAGTTTTTCTCATATTACTCAACAACTAATAAATGTGCACTATTGAAACTTGCTGCACATAATCTGCGTCTCAAGACGGATCAAATGCATTTTTTTATGAGCTTATCGGTCTTTTTATAAAGAAGCTACATTTTTCTTTCTAATTTCTTAAAAAATCGCTATAACTTAAAATCTAAGATTTTTTTCTTGTTCAAAATTCCGGTACATATTGGCACATGAAAGAGCTATTTATGCAATTTTTTTCATAAACACACATGCAATAGTTTTCTAGATATGCGATTTTGTAAAACGTTACCCTAGCAGGAAGATTAAAAAGTTGAATATTTCAAAAACCTGAAGGCGCACATATATAATTTTTGGCGCACATTCATGCACAAACATAAGCTTTCTAACGGACTAATTATTTTTTCTCTCCGATGTTTTGTTAAAAAAATTTCTGCTAGAAAAACGTTACCCTAGCAGGAACTGTTTCTTTTCGATTTATTCCAAAACGGCTGGATGCACATATATAATATTTGTCGCACATATATAGTAAATTGAGCACAAAACATTGGTACCACTCATATCACTCTAGGACATACTTTCCTGCTAGGGTAACGCACACGTTTTTCTCGATTTATTCAAAAACGGCAGGATGCACATATATAATATTTGGCGCACATATAAAAATAGAAAATCGATTGTTTTTGTTGGATATATCCAACAGCGATCAAAGGGTTATAATAACCGGTACCGACTCGTAGTCACTCGTGGTCATTACAATGTGATTTTTTGCATCAGTAGTTGCTCTGACGGTAAAGGAAAATATCGAGAGGAAACCTGCGCACGCCTGCGAAGAAATTCAAAGGTTTTGCGTGAATCGGCCAATCCACACTGGGTCTGCGACTTCGCGTGGACGACTAAGGCCTGTGTACACATATATGTAAATATATATTTTTTTGATAATAAATCATTTTCTCACCACTTACATTATTCAATTAATGACACAATTATATAATGATTATTTACTATACATGTTATTGGGAGACTGGAGTCTAAGTAAGGCAGTTATCCCACCTGTCTAGAACTCCAAGCCTCTCACCCTCAACGAACGCTGTGGGCTTAAGGGCACTACCTACCTTTTGTCGAAGTATTTCATCGTTTTTTTAACTCTCACAGAGTTGGTTTCGATGTACATACCAGATAGCTCATATTATCAGGATATAATTTCCTTATTTTACTAATTAAATACATATTTACTAATATTTGAATTTGTTGAAGTTAGGGTCAGTAGAATTAGATCGTGTAAATTTCAGAAGCTTTATATTTGTAGCAGATATTAGTGGTGCGCCACAAATATCTATACATATTAAGTAGTTATTTATATAAAGTATAAATTACTACTTAATAGGCTTCTCGCGCTAGAGAACGAGAAGACGAATGCGGTACATGCGCCGCACGGTAGATGGCGCCTCACTTGTTTGGGTACCCGTGAATGAATTGATTGAGCCTATCGTATATTATCAAAAATCGGGGCAAAATCGATAGGCCGTCGGGACGCGGGACAATGGGAATTTAGGACTGTCCCGGAAAAATCGGGACGGGTGGGACTTTGTTCAAGACTATTTTTTTGCGTTGTTATAATTGGATTTCGTTGAGAATTAAAATATGAGGATTACAGACTTGACGAATCTCTAGTTTCCGTTTTTTATCATTTAGCTACGGGTCCCTAAAACATCACATGGATCTTCGATGATATGGGTTTGACAAAAAGACTTTCGATAATCAGTGCGACACCCACATAAGCAACAACCATAGTATAACTTTGTAAATTTATTTCCAATATAAGAACCCTATACAGTTATTAAAAAATATTTTGTGCTTTTAGAATACCACTAATAAATTGAGTGTCAATGTTACAAAATAACTTTTTGGTTATCTAGTTATCGGTAAACCTAATTAAAAAGAAATACATAATTATAATTTTTGACATTTTGGCTTTGTGATAGATTTTTCACATACCTCAACATTTTTTTAAACATAAGATTTTGTTTTCTATTATGAAATAAATGACAATTGAAGCTATAGTTTCACTTACTTGATAATTTCTGACTTTGTAGGAAGGCACATGGATGACGTCAGTGGACCTCTTTCATTTCTATACCCAACACACTGCGGTGCAGAAAATAAAGTAGGGCTATCTGGGATATGTTCACAGGCTTTTACCCAATCTCGCCCATTCCTTAAATGAATACCAATAAATCCTCCACCAACTAAATTATTTTTAATAAATTGTTTTGATTTATTTTGTATAGAATTACTCCATTTCAAATACTTCTGTAAATGCACATTTTCTTTCTGGACTGGAAAACTAGCTGGTGCTCCTGTAATTAAAAAAATTGACTACTTTCTTTTACTGTTCATGTAATAAAACTTAGCAACTGTAAAACAATTGCTTTGACTTATTGTCTATATATAAAAGATCACATACAGTATTGATTCATTTTATGACAGACAACTCAGTATGTTGGGTTTAACATAACTTTGAAAAATGCTTGCCTTTGATAAAAAAATACAGCATTCAAATCCATTTCTATAGATAGCTTTTTAACCTATAACTCTCAACACACAACACTCATTAGAGTGTGATACTTAAGCGCAACAAAATTGCAACTCACCATATAAATAAAAATAATGCTATTGTGAAACATTGTAGCTCAATATCACTCTGGTGAGATACATGATTGTGTAACAAAAGTGTGACACAACTGTAATGCGAATAATGCTTGTGTGTAGTTAATCATTCATTGTTTAACTGTACATATTACTCCCACCAAAAACATTTCATGTAAAATTTTGTCAAGAGGACATTAGGTTTGCACTGTGCAAAAGATATTACTTATATCTCATGCAGAGCCAAGCTTCGGAATCTACACAACCTAACTCTACTGACCCTTACTTCGACAAATTCTTGATATCAGTTAATATGTGCCACTTTGCCGTTTCGCTACTGTTGTGTGGTGATGCAAATATTAAATTTTTGATCCAAACTATGATAGGTTATGCACTTGTGCTAGGCTCGTCTTGAGTGGGGGGGTCTATTATTTTATTAAGTCAAATATATAAAATATACAAAAACAAGTTCTGAATTTTCATATAAAATGCAAACAAACTTTCTAAGCTAAACAATTAAAATCTATTTTATTGATAGTTATTGCCTGCTTATATGCCTGCAATATGTTTATTTACGAATAATTTAACTATGCAGATAAGTAGTATGGCTAACCTAATTACTTGTTAAAAGGGTTATTTAAAAAGTAATTAGGTTAGCCGTATGTTCTGCATTACATGAATAATATAAATAAGCGCCTACAATAAAACTATTTTTAATAAATATAGGTAGAGACAGATTCACCAATGCACCTACTCTGCAATTGTTGTCCTTTACAATTGAAGCAAAACATCCACTTGGGCAACTATCATTTATGCCCAAGTGACATTGAATCTATAAAGTTGGGCAGGATCCTGAACTTCCTCAAAATTGCCCAACTTTTAAATGAACTCTAAAAGGGGAGCAAGTCACAAAAGATCTTCTAGGTCGGAGTGACTACAGATCTGAATAAGCCTGAATGGCCCCCAAAACCCAAATAATACAAATAAATTTACTAACTCAATGAGTTTGGCATTTAAATTTCTTACAACACTACAAAATGGATAAAGATACCTGTAAAAGCCAGCACAGGCCAGGCATTAGGAGGATACTTATTTTTCCACTTTTCCATAATGTCATAATTTTGGGAATCATAATTCATAGGTCCATAAAACTCAGAACCAACAAAATCAATTTTAAAGGTATCCCAAAAAGGTCCAAACGGGTTTCCTGATTTTGCATTACAGCTTTTTTCTTCCCCTCCTGATCTTTGAGTATAGCAGAATGATATTCTTTTATCAGTTGGCCATAATGTAGGTGCAATATGGTGCATAAATGATTCCATAGTTATTACTTTATGATACTCTTCTAGTGAATCTACTTTGAAATATGTATCAAAAGGCACCTGTTTTGATGTAGGTTCTCCATATCTGTATTCAATCCAAGGTGGTAATACTAAAGTTCTGTTTAAACCTTTGCTAAAAGCTAAGGCACCTAAAAAGTGATCAGCTTGATTTCCAAATCTTCCTGAAATTCATTGTTTATTAAATCTGTTATTCAACACATACATTGTAGCTATACAGTATTTCGAAAGTAATACGAAATGCTTACCCATACAAGGGCAATAAACTATATAGCCTTTAAAAACGTCGGCATTGGCAGGTATTAATTGAAAATTTACTAAAATAGCAGAAAAGATTATTCCATTCATGGCTAGCGAAAAATACCTATATGTTTTGTTTAATAATAATATATCATTTAGTATACAGTGTTCTTTTTTCTTTCTTCATGACCTTGCACGGTTAGCGCATCTGGCCCATAGACAACAAGAAAGAAGAAGACATGTTATAACTATGACAAAGTCGTGTCCTTAGATTAAGCATGTACTAGATGTAGTCATAAGACGTTGCCGCTCTTATATCATTGTAATGCAATACACGTCATGTATCTTTGTCTATCACACGAATCCTAGTTACGAGTAGAAGAGACAGTTGATAGACATTTGACAACTCTGACGTCGTGTCATTTTGTGGCCCAAAGAGGCCAAAACATTACGAGCTGTCGTGCAAATTTTTCACAAAGTGTCATAATTTTAATAAATATTTTGAAAAGAAATAAGTAAACGTAGAAAAATGTCGTGTTCTGCGGTAAATTGTTCTTCAAGAGCCACCAAAGGAGGAGTAAAAGACCCGGAATTATCATTTCATAAGTAAATATTTGACGACATTTTCATTCATATTACGTAGTTGTAATGAGACTTATGGATAAAAAACATGTAGTAGTAGACTTTAAATAATGTTAGACATACATTAGCTTGTATTAAAAGTAGAAATTACGTCTAAAACAATTAATATTATGCATGAAAATTTAAGGATGTTACATAGTGATGTACTCAACATAGAATTTAATTCCATCGATAGTATTTCTTTAACAGTTTCTTTTATACAATTATTGAATTTTTAGGTTCCCGAAATGTCCACAAATCAGAGAAGAATGGGTTAAAAGTGTAAGGCGTGAAAACTGGGAGCCTACGAAGAACTCCAGGCTTTGCTCAAAACATTTTGAGCAATCCTGTTTCATCGTAGGCTTATCAATAAAAAAACTGAAATCCGATGCAGTACCAACCATTTTTGAAGGATATCCTGGATATTATCAACCTGTTAGTTATTTTTACTATTTAGACCCTTTTATGCGAGTCTTTTCTGTATAACTGGTTAGAGAAAGTAAGTTTTTTGTTTTCTTTAGATAGAAATAAATCTGTTTCTATACTATATATTTTAAAGTTTAAATTGGAATAGCATGACAATAAAAAGCGTACCGATAATGAAGTATGTTGTTTAAAGGCATACAAATAAAGTTGTGTATTCCGTATTCCGCTTCTGGTATTCCGCTTGCATAAACGCTTTTAGCTTTATTATAACAAACTAATTCACAAAATTAGCAAACAACAATATGACCGTTTTGTCAGATTTTGTTCCACAAATCGTCGTGGGACTTCTTTCGTGAAACAGACTTCATGTAGAAACTTACACAATCACAAAGAGAATGGCGATTCGCGTAGTTCAAATATTAGAGAAAAATCAAACTTGTTAATATTATAAAAGATATTTTTTAATTTCACATAGTTGGAAATCATGTTTTTGAGGAAATGCTGACTCACTGTAGATATCTGATTAAGGACAAACAATTGCAAATTGATAAGGCCATTGAATAACTACTTACTGAGTTTCTTGCCAGAGCTTCTTAATATAATCAAATCTTTGAACCGGTGTGGTAGATTCAAAATACTTTTTAATTTCTTTTTAGGGTTCCGTAGTCAAACAGCAAAAAACCCCTTATAGATTCGTCATGTCTGTCTATTAGTCCGAATACCACATCAACTTTTCTCAGAAAATTTAAAAACTATAAATATATTGTTATAATTTTGCAAGAACATATTTGTGTTCTGTAATCACATTATAATTTTAACAAAAAACATGAAAAAAAATGTTTTAGGTCGCATATTTTAAACTGAAACTTTTTTTCATGATACCCACTATTGTGGGTTATCAATGTAGGTATGTATGGGTCTTTAAAAATGATAATGAGGCTTTCAGTATATTTTTTAAATAAAATAATTTTTAAGTTTGAGTTTGTGAGTGTTATTTAAAATTTGTTATTTTTCCGTACAAATATAATATAGTCTATTTAATACCTACCAATAATATTTTGTTTTATTTGTTCCAACATCATCTAATTTTTAACCCAGGAAGACCAAACTTCAAAATATTTGCGTATAAAATTTATTATGGTAACGCTTTATTTTTAATTTTTGTTGTAGATAAAATTAACAGCGTTGCTGTATCTGACTCCATGTTATTTTTAACACAATTTATAATCATCTAATTCTGCAGGTGCGACGACGACGCCCTTCTAGCAATATGTTCGATACCAAGATCACATCCCTAGTGACGCACACTAATACAAATCTGTAACTGCACACTAACAAAAATTAGACACCGCCTTTCAATATAGGTACAGTCTGTCTACCTCATAATATGTCTATGGTTTCACGAAAGAAGTCCCGCGGCGATTTGTGGAACTAAATTTGACACAACGATATGGTCTTGGGGTCAATTCTAAGAATTTGTTTGTAGTTATAGATTTCGGTGAATTTTTAGCATAGAAATATAACTAAAGCATGGATTCCGGGCTAAAATAGTGATTAAAAACGTATACCTTATGCTCTCACTTCTTACACGATTTTGCGAAGTCGAAAATGAGACCGCAAACTGAACATAGTTCTCATAATTAGCAGGTCGTCACATCTGTCAGTGGACTCAATATTGCAATATACCTATTTTTGGTACCAAATACCATATACAGATTTAAGCCTTTAATTTAGCTGGTAATGCTACCGATATCGCTCTTTAGTGATGGGACCATAGAAATAGAAGAATCATAGAAAACGGGCTAAAATAGCGATTAAAAACGTGTACCTGATGCTCTCACTCCTTACAGAATTTTACGTAGGTGAAAATGAGACAGCAAACTGAACACGGTCCTCATAAGCAGAAGGTTGTCATATTGTCAGTAAACTCAATATCATGTTGTCATCGTACATAATTTAACATACTACCAAACATAAAATCATATTTTGATGTTGATTGTTAAACAGTTTGACACCTTGCTCACATGGCCGGTTTATAGTACTGAAAGTGTTTCGGCGGCTCCTGTTTATTAGAAAAATATTTTCTGTGTAATTTGCGCTATGATAGTAATTTATGTGATTCCGTTCTTTACGATGTGTTTTGTGTCATAAAAGTATATGTGTTGTGTTATTGATGACTTGTTATTTACATTCGAGAAGGAAATAAAACAGTGGTGCAAAGATTCACTTTCATTCGAGATTTTCATTTTTTATTAAGTTTGTATTAAATTTCATTAGGAAATATCTGTAAACTATAATATAAGTGTTTCTTTTTTATAATTACACCTTACAAATGAAAACCTTTATAAGTCTATAAATGTTTCGAATGGAGCGCTGATTCGATTTCACCAAAAATCTCGTTTGTGTCAAACTTTTTTCGCCTTGATTCGAATCAAATCTCATTTGAGGCACATCACTATCGCTCTCTATCCATTCTATATTGTTTTTGGTTCTTTTACGTCAATCTTTCATTGTCAAAAGATTGTGTTTTAAAAATGGTATGAAATATTAATTATAAAAATCTATCAAAATCTAAAAAATCTTTCATCAAAATGCCCCATATTTATTAGTTGAATTTATTAACTTATTATATCTGTGATAGTTTTGTATATATTTGTTTAAATTATGCGTTTAAGCTTTCTTCGCCACTCGCTTTAACCTTATCCAATTGTTCTGATTTGTTATGTGTAAATTCGTGATCATTATGAATAGAAAATTTTTTGGATGTACAAGTTTCTAAATAAACATAAAATTATTTAAATCTTTCATATACTGTCACAAATTTATTTTTCAGGGTAAGGTTAAGTGTTCAGAACTACGTACAAAAGACAAAAAGGAGCTTTTCAAGCAGCTTGAAGAGCTAAAAACTGAACTTACTAATCTTCGTGTTGCTAAAGTAACCGGAGGAGTTGCATCCAAATTATCCAAAATGTAAGTACTCTCCCGTTAATAAGTGATTTTACTAGGGCTCCATTTACCAATTTACTCCATTTGCCAATATGTTGGTCTTATGATATTCTTAAATTATGGTCTCTTTTTATAATGTTTAGTTATTTTTTTAAAATTCAATTTATATTTCGTCTGAAACCATAATAGTCATCTAAATTATACAAGTAGGTTATCCTGTTTTAGAATACACTCAAGTAACACATTATACTGAATAAAAATAGAATAAGAGTAATTATCAAGATATTTAGCTGAATAATATCTGAGTACTGTCTATTCAGATGTTATTCAAAGCAAAAAGGACTCAATTTTGAGTGTTTAATGCTGAATGACACCTGAGTAACATCTGAGTAAGAGCTTGGTAACATTTCAATTAGCTTAATAACTTTGGAATAACAGGTTGAATTGCTTTTATTAAGCTCTTACACTTATGTTATACAGCTTTGTCAACTTGGTACATTTATTCAAACAGTATTCATACAAACTGATAAGTATATAATTTTCATTTTGGTGATCTTGTGTTTTGTTTTCATATGCCGAATAAAAGTCCACACATGTATTGTTACTAAGCTTTAGCTTGAAAAAGAGTAGTTTTTATTTTTTTTCCGAATAATGAATATATAATAGGTCACATAATAGAAAATAGTGCATATATTTTTTATATTAAATTACATGGAAAAAACATATAATTTTTTTTTATTATACTGATGAGAAACAATTATATTTTACACAAGACAATTGTATTCTACTCTTTTTGCAAATTCACATGCGAAACATTAATTTTAGCTGTTTTATTTGAATAAGTTAGTTTGAAATCTCTATTATACTGATAAAAGCTGAGTAAAAACATAAATAATATTGTTTATTCAGTTAATGAATAATTCTTTAAACATAGAATCTTATATTGTTTAAAGATAAAATGTAGACAATTATTCAATGTCAAAATGTATAATAAAACCACATAACAATTTTATTCAAAAGGTGATACTTTATTCATTAATAAGCTGTTTAAAACTTCAAGCCTAGTACTTTATTTATTATAGCTGCACATATTATATTTAGCATTGAGAATTTTAAGGACCAAACTTATCTAATTTAGCATTTGGCTATTCCAGAATCTCTATACAAACTAATTTCACCTTTAACCATTGACGCTGGAATCAGACACAATAGAAATTATTGTATCTGGCGCCTTAAGGCATCATTGGCGGTCAAAGGGTTAAACTGTAAAATGTACTAAATGTGTACTTTTATCTGGCTTATGTGTTACTTGGGCAGTGTACATAGTCAAATATGTGTCATATTCACTTTTTAAAACATTAATCATTTCTGTTAGTTTAGTTATATTACCTGTTGATTTTATAGATGATGTTATTTAACTTTTGAATATATGGTGTTCAAACAAATGTACTGTTGGATGTATGCAAATTTTGCTTTTGAGTGAAAACCCCATAGATCAAATGGATCTTTAACATGTCAGTTAGGAAATGGGTGATGACAAATTGCACTTCTCTGACACCCTATTCTTGCCCCTTTTTGGACTTTGGAATAACAGAAGCAATGTTTGAATTTAGTAGAGATATATGTTTTACATTTTAAAATTGGTGTTTAAATGCCATTTGTATCATTGATATTGTTGAAGTCCCAATATTACAAGAACCTCAGATGTCTGTAATTTTTTTTTCAGTCGTGTGGTAAGAAAGGCTATTGCACGAGTCTACATTGTATACCATCAAAAAATGAAGGTCAACCTTCGTAACCACTATAAAAATAAGAAGTACAAACCTTTGGATCTTAGACCTAAGAAGACACGAGCAATGCGAAAGGC
This sequence comes from Leucinodes orbonalis, assembly GCA_019425675.1. Taxonomy (NCBI): domain Eukaryota; kingdom Metazoa; phylum Arthropoda; class Insecta; order Lepidoptera; family Crambidae; genus Leucinodes; species Leucinodes orbonalis. Next base: position 22,383 of record PQWD01005659.1, read on the forward strand.
TTTGACTAAACATGAAGCAAAAATCAAAACAAAGAAGGAGATAAGGAAAAAGTCCATCTTTCCTCCAAGAGTGTATGCTGTTAAGGCTTAATAAAAGTTAATAAACTAAAATTTCATTATATATCATTTATTTCCTTAGAAATCCTCATCCTTTTACTTAGTTGTCCACCCTGCCCCGTGCGGATTGGACAACTTAAATAAATTAAATAAAAATAAATTTCCTCACGATGTTCTCCTTCACCGTAAGAGCGTCAGATAACGTACCTATAATTTCGAAAACACATTGGTACGTGGCGGGATTTGAACCTCAGCCATCCCGGTAGGAGGGCAACAGTCCACATCATTGAACATGTATCTCAGGCTGTCTGGACAAATCTTCCAATTATAGTTGCCTCAACTTAGTTTGATACCACTGACAGCTGTCATAAAGACTTGCTTAGTGACAGAAATAAGAAACGATTATCCAAAAACCGAGTAATTGATCGATTTGAATCGATAAAAAAATGTTTTATTTCAATATCTTTGAAACTATTGAATGTTTCCGCGTCACAAATTCGGGTTATCATTTTCGTCTCCATCACTAAAATTTTAGCGTATTTCGGAGGCTGTAGATCACCAGGTATCGGAGATACATGTCCAGCCAGCTTGAATTTGGAGTTTCCGCACATTCAGTTTTTGATCGATTTCTCGTAAACCATTATATGTAACGCCGTAAATCAAACGTTATGAGCGTGACAAATTCCATCACTAAATCTTAGTAAAGGAACCATATTCGAAAACGCTCCCGTTATTGAGATTCATGACGTGCCAGCCAGAAAGCAACAGTGATAACACGTCGCAAAATTAATGTCAAATAAAAACATAAACTGGTAGAGTATTCATATATTATCTATCATACATCCATGATTATCCGAGTGATTATCACTAATTTCTTCATCAATTAAATAAAATAGTATTTACTAATGATGAGGCAGTATAGTCTATAACCTTAGCCTGGAAAAATTAAATCGACAAATTGTCAATGACAATTGATACTGAACTGAAGTCGTCTGAAGTTTTATAACTCGGAAACGCTATAGTACATAACTTACAAATTAAATTATGATGATAGTAGTACTCAAATAGTAACATAATAAGTTCCGTAAATGGAATTTAAACTATATATTTCGTAAAACTTAAAAATGAAAAGAAACAAAGAAAGGGCTCCTGCTGCAACCAAAGACTCTTCGGACTACATGGATGCCTTTAGTTCTATTAATGAAAGGCCGGTTGATGATATTTCCTTGGAATTCTTTTACAAACCGCATACAATCACCCTTTTAGCGGTGTCTATTGCTGGCGTTATTTACACTGCTTTTGTCAGGTATTCATTAATTATTTTATTCAGTATTCATTAAATTACATTAATTAAATATATATGTATATATTTTTTGGTTATATTTTAATGCCTCTTATTTCTATGTGGAATTAGCTTGATTTTTATTTACTTTTACAGAGATGAATCCAGCATTCAGGGAAATATTTGGTCAGGAATATGTTGTGTAGTGTTTTTCTTCCTCATAATATCTGTACTTACATTCCCAAATGGACCGTTTACTAGACCACATCCTGCTGTTTGGAGAATTGTATTTGGGATGTCAGTGCTGTATCTTCTTGCACTACTATTTTTATTATTTCAAAGCTATTCAACTGTATATGAAATTATGTATTGGATTGATCCAAATCTCCGTAACTTTCATATTGATATGGATAAGGTAAGTTTGATGGTTTTTCAAATGTTTTACATTGATCTATTTTATTAATATTATAACAATAATACATAGCAGCTATAGCATCATTGACCTTTTGCATGGACAATTTGCAAAAAAAAATTTTTTTTACATATTATGCAACCACATATTAGGGTTCCACAGCAGCAAGTAACATAAAATTAAATTATTTTTATTATCTTAGGCACCTACTAGTAGTTCACTGTTTATCAGAAATATACTAAATTTCGTTGTTAGATGTTATGGTCATGTACATCCTATTTTTTTTGTGATTTCATCAACCCCAATAGTTCAGAAATTAGAGGGCCGGGGAGGGGGGGGAAAACGGGACACTTGAAAGTGTCTCACGTGCAAATGCAAAATAATGTGGGAAAGTATTTAGTTAATGTTTTATATCAAGTGGTAGATTGCATATGACATTTATATTTTTTTTAATTGAGGGTAACCAAGTCGTACATAGCACTGGTGAAAACTCACAACACACAATACATGAATCTATTATCTATGCATGTGCGACATTGAAACGGATAAACAGCTATGTTGAAAATGAAATACTATATACTGGTTTGGAGTTTTTAAGTCATGAGACCATATATGCACTAGCTTTTTATATAAGTCTGGGCATGGTTATTATGAATTTAAAATACTTAAATAACTAATCTCTAGTTTGTGAAAAGTTTAAGCATATTCATAATCACCACCAGTTAGTGTAGTGTTGCAGGGAAATCTGTATTTTGAGGAATATATTGTATGATATATTTTTTATCTTATTTTAATGTTTCAGGAGTATGCTGTAAATTGCTCTGATATAAGTATAGCAAAAATATGGTCACATGTTGACGTATTTGCTTGGGGTCACTTTTTAGGATGGACATTTAAAGCCATCCTATTTAGACATGCTGGTCTTTTGTGGGCAATATCAATAATGTGGGAGATAACAGAAATAGCATTTGCTCATTTATTGCCTAATTTCCTTGAATGCTGGTGGGACTCAGTAATATTAGATGTGCTTCTTTGCAACGGTTTTGGAATATGGTGTGGGTTGAAAATATGCAAGGCTTTAGAAATGAGAGAGTACAAGTGGGTAAGCATAAGGTAAATAATCTTATCTTGAATTGAGTGTTATCTAAAGTGAGGAATATACATAATTTTAAAATAGTGTATGTAATAGAGTGGAGCAGTTGTAGTTTTTATGTGAATAAACAAAATTTTGTTTTTCTTTACTAAAAGTGATGTTTATATGTCACAAGAAATTTCCTAGGAAATTTAAAAACTTGCATTAAATTGTGCGCTAGAGATTTATCTACAATTTATTGTTTATGCCTACATTTTCGTAAATGTATTAATTTAAAACATCTCATGGTAAAGTTATAAATGTATGAACATCCATTTGCATTCATTTCACAAGATTCATTATGTTTTGAATAATCATAGAAGAGCTTTTAATTATACACTTTTTCATAATAAGTTATCACTTTTGCCCAGGTATGCCTTGGCTTGGTGCAAAACATCCCATCTGGTGTAATAGTCGAGAAGTTTGTAATTACACCAAGGGTTCCAGGTTCGATGTAAAGGGGTCTCAGACAGGGGGTGTAAAGGGTCGATAATAACTAGACACCTTAATGTCAACCTCACCTGCTCGCGGTGCACCCTGCTGGTTAACGAACGAGGCTCTGACTTCCGACAAGTGGTGGGATAACCACTCAAAAAGCTGAAATCTGAAATACATACGTAGTGATAGGCAGCAGTGTCATTAGAGTAATATTTCAGTTACTGCGGTCACCAACACGCCTGCCAAGCGTGGTGACTACGGCAAATCCCCCAATGACTGACAACCATAATATGTGGCCCCCAGTTCTCGGTCGCTGCACTATTCCTGGCCACGGTACCGGCCATGGTAACGGTGCAGCAGGGGGTGCGAAGAATCCCCGGGTTACGGCAGGGTACCATAAACGACGACTTCATTTGGCAACGTATAACGGACCGCACTTTGAGATTGAATGAACATGTTGCAGAATTGGAGGTGGAGTTAAGTAGAATTAACTCGCATATATTTGGTTTATCCGAAGTCCGTAAACAGGGAGAGGGAACAATAAACCTTAATGCCGGTCACTTGCTCTACTTCAGAGAAGGAGACCAGCCATCCAAAGGTGGTGTCGGATTTGTGATCAACTAGTCAATCAAAAATAACATCGTGGAAGTTGGCTGTGTTTCAGCAAGGGTTGCATATCTTGTCATCAAGTTGACTAACAGATATTCACTGAAGGTTATTTAGGTGTATGCACCGACATCTACACACCCGGACGTCGAGGTTGAGTCTATGTACGAAGACATTGTAAAAGCGATGTCTCATACTAAGACATTCTACACAGTCTTAATGGGTGACTTCAATGCCAAGGTGGGACTTCAAGAGCACGGAGAATCAAGTGTGGGACCGTTTGGTTTTGGGTGCAGAAATCACAGAGGGCAAATGCTAGTGAACTTCTTAGAGGCGCAGGGGCTTTTTATGATGAATTCGTTTTTTCAAAAGAAGCCTCAAAGGAAGTGAACTTGGCGAAGCCCTGATAACGTGACCAGGAATCCTCTTTTTCTGGTACTACCCCGAAGGCGTGGAGCAGGAGTATGGTAATGCTGTTTTTCAAAAAGGGAGACAAAACACAACTAAAGAATTACCGCCCCATCTCCCTCTTAAGTCATATTTACAAGTTGTTCTCGAGGGTAATAACTAATCGTCTCGCACGGAAAATGGACGAATTCCAACCGGTGGAGCAGTCTGGGTTTCGGAGGGGGTTCGGTACGGTAGACCATATACACACTGTGAGGCAAATAATCCAAAAATGTGAGGAATACAATCAACCTCTCGGCCTTGCGTATGTGGACTACGAGAAGGCATTTGACACCGTCGAGACCTGGGCTGTTTTAGATTCTATGCAGAGTTGTCTTATCGATTGCCGCTACGTCCAGGTGCCGAGATGTCTGTATGAGGCTGCAACAATGACCGTCCAAGTACATGGAAAGAGTACAAGACCAATCCAGCTGCATCGAGGGGTAAGACAGGGAGATGTAATATCTCCGAATCTGTTTACCAATGCGCTGGAGGACGTCTTTAAGACGCTCGATTGGAAAGGACGGGGTATCAATGTTAATGGTCAGAACATTTCGCACCTGCGATTTGCCGATGACATTGTCATCATGGCTGAATCTTTACAAGATCTGGAGGAGATGTTGACCAGTCTTAGCTGTTCCTCAAGACAAATAGGTCAAGGGATGAACCTTGATAAGACTAAAGTCATGTTTAATAGTCGGTTATCCCCGAGACCTGTAGTCGTTGGCCGCGTTACAATAGAAGCTGTACAGGAGTATGTGTACCCGGGCCAAATTATACAGTTTGGCAAGCGCAGCTTTGAAAAGGAAGCGAATAGAAGGATATGCTTGGGCTGAGCGGCGTTTGGGAGGCTGTGCATATATTTGAGTCTTCGGTTCCTCAGGCCCTCAAGACGAGAGTTTTTGATCAGTGTGTCTTGCCTGTGATGACGTACGGAGCGGAGACTTGGACTCTTACCGTGGGGCTGGTTCATAAGTTTAAGGTCGCTCAGCGTGCCATGGAGCGTGCAATGCCCGGAATATCTCAGGCGGACAGAATCCGTAATGATGTTATCCGACGGAGAACTAAGGTCGTCGACATTGCGCGAAGGATTGGCACTCTGAAGTGGAATTGGGCTGGCCATGTCTCTAGACGATCCTATGGACGGTGGAGCCGGGACGTATTGGAGTGGAGACCTCTTTTGGGCAAGCGTAGTGTGGGACGTCTTGTGGCGCGGTGGTCTGATGGCTTGTGAAGGGTTGCCGGCGGAGTATGGATGTGGGCTGCTCAGGATCGGGGTGATTGGCGCTCTTCGGGGGAGGCCTATGTTCAACAGTGGACGAATGTTGGCTGATTGATTCCAGGTTCGATCCTCGGGCAGTACAAACATTTGTGTGCATGAACATGTTTGTTTGTATCGGTCTGGGCGTTTTCTAATTATAATATGTATATATTTACAAAAAAAGGATTTAAGTATGTTTATCCATTGCTTATTATCCATATTACAGGCTAATGCTTAGTTTGGGATTAGATGGCGCTGTGTCAATCTCAATTTTTAATTATAAAATTATGAACAACGACGTTTTAGTTACTATTTTGGGTTATAGTTACTATTGTATAGTTGTAAACTTTTGAATAGTTGTTATATCGAGCGCGGGATAGCCATCTTTGTGTGTGTAAATGTGCAAATACATTGTCTTTGCCTGCGTAAGTTTAGGAGCGCTCAATTTTGACCGAATCGCCGGCTGAATCAATAGAGCTATTGTTTTCGTGCAAAAAATGTTCATTGAGTACCGTCAGCATGGCAGATGGTTCAAAATTAACAGGCAGACCACTGTGATAATATTTCACTCTTCTTGATTTCGTTAAGTTGATCAATGTGCGAAAATGTTGGCGTAAAATAATACATTTTATCTCCAGTGTAGAATCTTATGAAAGTTTATAATTTTTCTTGAAAATTTATAAATTTGTGGTTCTTATTATTTTTCGATGGCATACCTATAGGTACATATTATTTTGTTAAGTGTATTAGCAAGAGTACCTACTTATAGATATACTTATAGAGAGCGTCGGTGGCTCAGTGGTGTGGACTGTCGCCTTCCTACCGGGAGGGCTGAGGTTCAAATCCGACACGTACCAATGTATTTTCGAAAAATATATGTACGTTATCCGACGCTCTTACGGTGAAGGAAAACATCGTGAGGAAACCTTCATGCACGCCTGCGAAAGATTCGAAGGTTGTGTGTGAAGTCGTCCAATCCGCACTGGGCCCGCGTGGACGACTAAGGCCTAATCACCCTATATGGGTAGGCTCGTGCCCCTCGGTGGGGACGTTTAATGAGCTGATGATGATGATGATGATGACCTACTTATACAACAAGTACCATACTTATACTAAGGATCATTGAGAACTAAGCGCTGCTGGTAATACAGTTTATTCCAACCACTTTATACAAGCTCTAATGATGAAGGTTCGAGGTTACGATCATATGATGATTTGCCAGAGCATAAATACATAAAAAACTGTGGTCTTTTCTTTCATTAAGGGAGACTCAAGCATGGAATCGGTGTAATTTTATGTTTTAAGTGGGGATACGTATTTGAATATTGGAAACCCTAGGAGAGTGCGTCCCGTTATGAGAACATGGAGACTCTAAAACTAGAACGATCGCTGTATGGTAGAGGCACTTGTAAAATATTATGTATGTTTTAAAAGAAGTCTCCCTGATGAAGTGTAGGTAGGTTCGACCTAAAGTGGATGATACATATACCTATAGCGGCTAGTGAAAACTTTGCTAGCAGTTGGGACTAAGTTTGCAAATTAAATCCTATTAAACTATCTCAATAGACTCTTAATTCATGATGACAAGACGATAGATAAAGCTGCAGTCTTCAGACGATGTGTCACAATACTGGCAGCTCAATACGCGTGTATATCCAGTTACTTGCGACGCGAATTTTTTTTTTTTGTGGTAGAACAGAACTAAAGTTCCAAGGTGCTTGTGACGAATAATTGTCTGTTGGGCGAAGCCAGTTTGAAGTCCACCGGCGGTAATATGTTACATCCAAACCGCAAATTGTGAGGGAGATTGAGAAGTTTTACAGTCAGCTACATATATACCGCTGCACAGATTCCCGCTTCAAGCTTAGCCGAAGACCTGCCTAAGTAAACCTTACATCTATCTGAGGATATCCCGCAAGTCACCATGTGCGATACTAGAATAGCTCTGAAACAAAAGCATATTAAGAACCCCGGGGAACAAAATTTACGCAGAGCTTTTGAAAGCGGGTAGGTGGCTCTTCTGTGTTTAAGAACCTTCAAAAGCTTTTGATTCCGTAATCCGTAATGGTGTGATGCCAAAGGGTTGGAGCAATGGTGTGGTAGTGCTTTTTATAAAATATTGA
>PQWD01005660.1:0-15675 GCA_019425675.1 Leucinodes orbonalis
AATCCGTTATTAGCTGTAAGTTTTATAATTTTGTTTTTGTTAATTACACTTAAAAGAGCGTGGATTTTGAATAAATATAAAATAAATAATAAAAAGTATTATCTCAAAACAAAAGTTGGAACAAACAGACAGTCAGACAGTTGGACAAAAATGATATTTTGGTCTATTTACCGTATATATACGTAATCATGAAGAAAAAAAATGTTTTTTTGAATGTTAAAAACATACACACCAATTTTATTTATATGTATAGATATAGATTTTAAAACATTTGCAACACGTTAAATGAGCGCTTGAATCCGCTCGATCGTAATGACGTATGATTGATTTTCATTGTTCTGGTGTTTTAAAATTAACAACACGAATACGTTAATAAACTATGATTACTTTATTGTGTGAGAGCGTCAGTGGCTCATTGGTGTGAACTGTTGCCTTCCGATCTGGAGGGCGCAGGTTCAAATTCCACCACGTACCAATGTGTTTTCACTTTTAGCTACAGTGCCCTCATCCCGAAACACAAAATGTGCATAGCACTTTTATTTCACGGGACATCGGGCACTGCTGTGGTACCTACCTAGACTCAGTATCAAGTCTACAACCTAGTACTTACTTAATTATTATGATGATAATTAAATTAATAAATTATATAATACAATAGCATAAAGGTAAAGTAACTTGTGCAATGTTAAAATAAAAAAAATAAATTTAAAAATATAGGCCAAGTTTCATATTGCTCATTAAATAAACATGTGTGAATTTACCTCTCAGTACTAGCCAGCCCCAAAGTCGCAACAAACTTTAGGGACTGCATTGGGAGTGATTAAACAATACTCAGAACACCTCATTAGCATACTTGAACAAAAACCACAGATGTAAAAGATGTGGATACTATAAATTTAAACTAAGTAATTCTCTAAATATTTTTTCTTATTCATCATCAGCTCATTAAACGTCCCCACCGAGGGGCACGAGCCTACCCGTATAGGGTGATTAGGCCTTAATCGTCCACGCGGGCCCAGTGCGGATTGGACGACTTCACACACAACCTTCGAATCTCTTCGCAGGCGTGCATGAAGGTTTCCTCACGATGTTTTCCTTTACCGTAAGAGCGTCGGATAATGTACATATATATTTCGAAAATTCGAAAATACATTGGTACGTCTCGGGATTTGAACCTCAGCCCTCCCGGTAGGAAGGCGACAGTCCACACCACTGAGCCACCGATGCTCTATTTTTTATTAACTTATGTAAATATAGATGAAGACTTTTATACGAGTATTCAGGCGGAATTTGCAGTGGAAATGTTCTGGACAGTGTCGTGCACAGATATTATGAGTAGGGTATACAAAGTGAGTGACAATTATCGCAAAAACAGTAATAATTTTCATTTTTGTCAAATTGAGTGCTGTTGATGACAGCAGATCGCCTATGGTTTCAAATCTGCAGAAAAATGGACCATTGAGTTGCAGTTATATGTTGGCGATTTTCCGGGTTGTCTGGATGCACAGGGTATGCACTGCTTATTTGCATATACGGAGTGCACGTCACTGTTCTTGGTATTACTGGAGGTTTATGATTGCTTATCCACATATATAGTGGAGACCGACTGTTCATATCGATGCTTGCTAAGTGAGCACAATTTAGTGACATCTAGACCAATGCCATTCCTTAACACTTTATATCCGCGTTAAAAATAGATAACGCGACGAGTTCTTGTCGTTACGTATGCGGCCAACAAATGAGGGTCCGGCCCGAACTGATTCACATTGTCAGTTACAGCGAGCGGGCCTTTTGTTTGAAACCGTTGCTATTGGGAAAAAGCGACGGGATTCCAGACGTAGGCACGTAGAGGACGTTTGGATGAATCGTCTTCAAAGAAAACATTCGTATATTGTATATGTGTTTACGAGAGCGTCGCTGGCTCAACGGTATGTTGTCCTACCGGGAGGGCTGAGGTTCTCATCCCGCCACGTCCAATATGTTTTCGAATTTTCGAAAAATATGTGTACGTTGAGCCACCGACGCTCTTACGGTGAAGGAAAACATCGTGAGGAAACCTGCGCACGCTTGCGAAGAGATTCAAAGGTTGTGTGTGAAGTCGTCCAATCCGCACTGGGCCCTCGTGGATGACTAAGGCCAAATCACCCTATACGGGTAGGCTCGTGCCCCTCGGTGGGGACGTTTAATGAGCTGATGATGATGATGTGTACGTTATCCGACGCTCCTACGGTGAAAGAAAGCACCGTGAGGAAACCTGCGCACGCCTGCGAAGAGATTTAAAGGTTGTGTGAAGTCGTCCAACCCGCACTGGGCCCGCGTGGACGACTAAGGCCAAATCACCCTATACGGGTAAGATCATGCCGCTCGGTGGGGACGTTAAATGAGCTGATGATGAAATAGTGTTTACTAGTTGGCAGACTCGGTACTGAGTCGTCTAGGTAGGTACCACCGTAGTGCCAGATATCGTCCCGTGAAAAGTGTTCTGCATTTTCGTGTTTCGGGACGAGGGGACCGAAGCTTGTATGAGTGACTGCGGCTTAGTGGAGAATAGTAACTGCATTATAAGTTGTTGATCTCCATCAATGCCGCTCTGTCATGGTCAGGCGTATCACTTACCATCTGACCTGACCCTTTGTAATTGTATTCATCATCATTAGCTCATTATACTTCCACATCGAGGGGTACAAGCCTACCCGCATAGGGTGTAAAGGCCTTAGTCGTCCATACGTCCCATTGGAGGCTAAATTCACGCACAACCTTTGAATTTATTCGTAAGCGTGCGCAGGTGTCGTCACGGTTTTTTCTTTTTATTACATATATTTCGTGAAGACATTGGTATTTGGCGAACCTGCACGCTCTACATCGCAAGGCAACAATCTACACCAGTGAGTCACCGACGCTAAGTTTAGTAATTGTCATTACTAAACATAAATATGCTAGTCCACTAAGTGAATGCAAACCTTGTTTTCATGTTTTGCCAAGCGCTGTTTCGCGAGCAATGTTACCCCTGTATAATATAATTTTGCAACCAATGATGTAAAAAGTATGGATTCGTGATATGCTCACAAAACAATCGAAAAAAGTGTTCCGAATGCAGTGACAGCACACATACACATATTTCGAATAAGCGTACATTTACCTAAACAAAAGAGTACAAACTGTACTCTCTTCGGCGGTTTGTTTTTGAGGCACGGATGGCGTATCTACCTTTATATATACATAATATCATTGTTTGCAACATGCAATATAATTCATAACATTCGAAAGCTTGTAGCTGAGTAATTTTTATTATAATAAGGCGAATACTTTTTTTATAGATTCTCTAGAAGGCAAAGCAAAACCTTTTTTGCATGAACACAGTTCTGTAATTATTTTTTTAAAGGAGATCTTGGGCCCAGTTTGGAGGTTGACAAAAAACTGTTCCGAGTAGAGGAAAGGTACAGAGGAGTCTGCCCAACGCTGGGCGATAACACGTTAAAGAAAAGTGCATTTATTGTATACTTGATATGCCAATGTTATCCTTAATTAAAATTCAATCAGTGCAGCGACACTATCACTCCTGGACACTTGGATATCATCATCAGCTACGTCCCCACGGAAGGGCATGAGCCTACCCATTAAGGGTATAGGCCTTAGTCGCGGGCCCAGTGCGGATCACGCACAAACTTTAAATCTCTTCGTATGCGTGCGCAGGTTTCCTCATCATGGTTTCCTTCACCGTAAGAGCATCGACTAAACGCACATATAACTCCGAAAATTCGAAAATTCATGTGTGGCGGGATTTGTACCTGCACTCTCGAGATCGAATCAAAGTCCACACCAATGAGCCACCGACGCTCTCAAATTACTTTAGATTCCACTACAAAGAATTAACGCGTGCGTTTTAAACCTTCAAATAGGTAGAGGCAAAATAATACATAGGGAGGGGGGAGGTCATTTTGAGTTTCCAATAATCTCTCTTTCTTTCAGCAAATTGTTTCACGACGATTCACACAACGTGTCAAAGCATGGTGCTCCATAATTTGACTGATGTAGGTAATGTGTACTTTAAAAATGTGTGTGGTGTGTTTTATGTTTAAAAAATCGACGTACGAAACAAGCCGCTAAGAAGATTTTATGATAAAATGATAAACATTAGATCGCTCACCTGTTTGTAGAAGATATGCCTGACTGTGTCAGATACCGTGTTTGTGGAACAAACACTGCAATGTACCCGTCTGTTTAACGACAGATATTAGATTCCTTTACCCAGTCATTTTATTAGCTAGTGCCCTCATCCCGAAACACATAAGTTCAAAACACTCCTATATCACGGGACGATATGTGGCACTGCTAAACCTAAAGACTCAGTATTAATTCTACCACCAAGTACAAGTTATAGAACATTTTAGCTCCATTCATCTACCAAGACGGCAAATTTTACGTTTGTCTGATATGAACAAAAAATTGTACTCTCTGACTCAACAAAAAAGTAACTATCTAATTTCATTCACTTAGCCAAGGTCAATTTATTAACTGTTTTTGACACTTTAATGTAATTTAATTTCTCAAAGGTGTTTTTATATTATCACGAACAAGAGAAGCACTTAAAAAACAGTGAACGAGCGAAAACAGCACTTGGTAGCCTTTTGTTATTGTATACCCTCCATCATAAATCTTCGCCCCGCGTCGTTGACTCTGAGTGATTTTAAACTAGCCATCATTGGAAGATCCATCACAGTTTTTTCAGTATATCCGAAGCGTTTTAAAAAGGTTTTCGTGAAAAACGGTTTTGCGAAAGCGATTAAACACTTTTAGGATGGGACGCGCAGACTGTTTGCTTCTATTCATTTAGTGATTTGGAGCTATTCAGGTTTTTTAAGTTCTTGCGACGCTACGATTTAAAAGTTCTTTTTAGTGCAAGCATATGTATTTGTTGCAAAGCTAAAATTTTTGTTTGTGAAAAAATACTTGTTTGTTTTAACAAGTATTTCATTTCACGATTAATCAATTCTACTAAAGCATAGTGTCATAGCTTATAAATATAGCCTTAAATGTGTTAACTACTTGACCAAGTTCAACTATGGAAAGTTTTAAATAGAATGATATTCTTTATATTCTTTTTTAAGATTTCCTGAAAGAGGTTATTCGAAGCGATTGTAGTTACGATTCATATGTTTTTTATTTACCTTTTGTATGACAAACAAATATTCTTCACGAATTCAGTAGAATGTATCACATAAAGAAAAGGCTTGAATTACAAAATAAGTGAGGTAGTGTTCAGTCGCGGCCAGCCACTAACAGATCATTCGCATTCGGATATACAAACCTACAATAATTTTAACATTATAAACTATCGCCTTAAAAAAACTTCTCTTAAGATTCTAGAAATTTCTGATACTTTACTAGGATAACACCATGTCAGCCATTTTATTGCTCAACTGATCTGACGTCAGTTAAATGCACACTGGCCGTTCGCCAATTCGAAAAAAGAACAAATAGAGGATCTTCTTGAACGGCACAAATACATCCTCCTTGGAGGAGCCCAGAATTACTATCGAAAGCTTTAGAGAGATTTTTTATTAAACGTCACCCAGATGAATGGAAACCCGTTGGAGCTGCAAGTGGAATAAATTGCTACTCTTGCATGGTGCATGGCTGAAATACCTCGCTTTATATTCTTGGGTTTTATTTTCTTTGTCTAATATTTGAACATGAAGTTACCTTGTCTTTTTGAGATTCTGCAAATATTTTGACTGTTGTAGTCGCTTATTATAAATTGCGTTTATTTTCATAGTTATGCTATGTTCAAAAGCCGTGAAACGTTATGAGCTGATGATGATGAAATAACAAAAATGTTTTTAACTAATGTCCAAAATGTCCCACTTTTGAAACATACTGACAATACCAAGAAATAAAAAGAAATATACAGTTTAACGTAGCAACACCAGGGGGGCTACTTCCATCTCTAAAACGGAGTTACAATATTACTTTATCATTTCTGGTACAAAAATGCTGATGTATCATTATAACAAATACTATTTTCAGAGATTGTGGTTACCCCCCCCCCCCCAGACATCCTTAAAGTGTAATGTCAATGATTGCCATCACAGATAGACTTACTGTGTGTGTTTTGAAATACAAAGGAACTTGAGGCACTTTTTACACCTATATCAACTATCTTGCTAAACTTAAACTGTATCAGCCGAAAAAAGGTAAATAATTGAATCTTCAAAATCATAACGCTTGCGCATGTTTATTTTATATAAATTTAGTTATGTAACTTAATTTTAGCAATATGCCAATATTAGTTAATCGTAAAAGATGACTAGTAAAAAGTAAAAACTTGAATAATGATACAAAACAATATTCATTTTCATTATTAAAACCAAAAAGCCTCCTTTCACGAGACTTATCAACTCAACTAACAAAATTGTATGAAAACAATGAACACAGAAAGGGGAAAGTTTTGTTCGTAAAATTTTAATGAGAACATAATTCAGAGGAGACATTTTAATTGCTTGTTCCACTCTTGATATTCGGACAAAGAGATTCTTTTCAGAAAGTTGCCATAACAAGGGGTTATTTTTAACTGTTGTACATGAAACGAGAACTTAAAGCGTAACATTTTGTTTTTACTTATATTATTTAACAAGCAATCGTGAAAATTTTTATGAATATCAGATTTATAAGCCGTTTTTGTGTTCTTAGGCATTGATTTAATATCGGTTGAAAAGCTATACAGGCATTCATGCAGCATTTCTCCAGAGAAACTTTCAAAGCTTTTGAAAAGCAATAGTCATTATAGCTAATTTCGCTGTAGAAAACTCCAGTCCGAATCAGTGGAAGCTTCATTTGACATTCATAAGTGTTTTGTAAGGACCTAAATTGAATAAAGATTTGTTAATTTTGATAATACGTTCTACAATGAAGGCTTTTGGATCAACGAACCAGTATGGCAAAGAAGTGTCCGTAGAATAGCCGTAGTAGCCATCTGAAGTGGTTTTACGAAACTGATAGAGGCTTAACTAGTCCTCCTATGTTGGAAGTTAACCTTCGTTTTCAGTGAAAATTAGGTAGAATTAATCAATATTCCATGGTGGGCTTTGGATTTAAATCCCGTATAGATCTGAACGCTATACTTAGGTAACAAGGCCATCCAAAAATCTGACATGCTCTTCACAGAATGTAATCGTAATACTTCCAACTTCGTTTTTATTTTTTAATATAACTTATCATATTTAAATAACAACGGATACTTATAGTATGTCACTTAATTACAACTATCAAAGCAAATTATATTTGAGAAAATGTAAATTATATGACACTGTCTGCCTCAAGATAGTATCAGATGATATCGTAATTCATAGATTAAGCACATAATAAAATCCTTTATACCTATTATAAAAGTCACATAAATTTAACCATTATGAATTACTTACCATTTTAGTAAAGACATACAAAAGCGCAATAAAATCCAAAAACAAAAGAAACTCGATTTTCACAGGCACTGTCTCTAACAAAGTGGTACAAAACTCACCATCGCATTTGTAGTTAATGTAATGTTAGCTACTACTTTATCCTTTCCTCTTCCCGCTATTTCATGCCGGCCTTGTTATGTTATTTGAACGCTTACAGAATAAACCGGGATTCCTGCTACTTTCATTACTTTCATAAAGAAGATAAATTAAATCCTCCAAGAAAGGCTTTTGCGAATAACGAAGTGTTTTATTTTATTATGCTTTTTCCAGTTTTAGCGCCTTATATTGTAAAAAGTGGGATGAGAGTATACAATTTGTAAATTAAGAGATTTTATCCATCCTATCCAATTATTAAATTAAAAAATGTCAAATATTGCAAAGGTTGCAATCTTCAAATTTCATCTATTTGGCAAACTAAGCTTTGGTCCAGCTATTCGGTTGTCGGTCTATGCTATGCTATACTAACTTTTAGTTTCAAATGTTGCCACATTCAATCTTTTTCGCCTCATCTACTATGAATTGGTTATAAGCTAAATATTCCATTAATTACATTTCAATTTGAATTCTAGTGGTAGTATCAATCGTTTTTTTTAAATCTGGAATTAGGAAATATACCAATTATTTTAACTTAAGTAGGTATGTTCTTGAAGTAATTTAAAGATAAAATAAAAAATACACGCCCATTGTATTAAAATGCAACAATTCGAATTATTGGAAAGCAGAATGAAAAACAAATGAAACTCAACTCAATTCATCAGAAAATTGCAATGAAACGTAAAACGCAACGCATCGAGTGCCATTCTCGCAATTCCGCCCGACTGGTAAGCGTTTCGACAACGCTTACTTCAACGGAATTAATTCACGAATCCGAATTCATGGTTGAATCATCCGGAACGGGAGATTTATTTTGAAACTTTTCCAGACTTTAAAATAGGACTTCTTTTTAATTTTAAGACTAGTTGGATATAATTCAGTGATAGTGACAGAGTATTTGGTTTATTTTATTCCTTTTTTAAATAATCAAAGACACGTGCACTGATCAAAAATATTTCGAAGCTTTGAAGGTTACATGAAATTAGAAAACTCTTCCAACATTGGTAAGTATAGTACGATTCACGAATGATGACCAATGATTCACGAGTCAAAGTAATAGTAGTAACTATTACTTTAACTTGTTATACTTGTATACAATGTTTCATCATCATCATCAGCTCATTAAACGTCCCCACCGAGGGGCACGAGCCTACCCGTATAGGGTGATTAGGCCTTAGTCGTCCACGCGGGCCCAGTGCGGATTGGACGACTTCACACACAACCTTCGAATCTCTTCGCAGGCGTGCATGAAGGTTTCCTCGCGATGTTTTCCTTCACCGTAAGAGCGTCGGATAGTGTATATATATTTCCGAAAATTCGAAAATACATTGGTACGTGTCGGGATTTGAACCTCAGCCTCCCGGTAGGAAGGCGACAGTCCACACCACTGAGCCACCGACGCTCCAACAATGTCTACCGCAACATAATATTACACTTGTCAGCTCACTCGCCTGGTGATAAGTGATATGCCTGACGATGTCAGAAGCAGTGCTGAAGGAAATGAATAACATCATATAGTCATTCTTTTCCGTCAACATTGCCCTGCGCCCGTCACCCGAGACGACAGATGTTAGGTCTCTTATACCCGGTAATTTTACTAGATACCCTTATGCCGAAACAAGTGCAAAACACTTATATTTGACGGGACGATATCATGCTCTGCGGTGGTGCCTACCTGAGTCTACCACCTAGTCAACGTGCATCAGTCTATTGCTCTTACACACTTCAGTCTATCGCAGTCCACTGCTGGCATAGCTCTTATATTTTATGACAGACATCCAGGTCCTGAAAGAGTTCAATGATAAGAGTTTGTGACTATTTCCACTGTTTTCGAGATAAGTAGCTGCTACGGAAATATTTCCTCAAATATATTACGCCACGCCTGGCGTGTAAAAGCCGTGCATGTTACAAGTGCGAGTCACGGGGCATGCAACGCCATCTCGTGTCAACACGTCTCAACGCGGACAAATCTCAAAACGCTTGTCACGTGGCCCCGGTATCGTTAACGTCTCTCTAACGACGTGAACACTTCACGGATCGTCGCAGATGGGTGACTGCGCTTGCAGAATAATGCAGGACTTTAAAATTTACAGCTCTAATTCAGGATGTAAGTACGAATGTAATGGGTGAATATTTTGTTACATTGTTAAGAAATTTCAAGATAAATGTATAATAAATAACACTTCACTTTATTGACGTTCGTTTTAGAAGAATACGTCTAACTAAGCACCTTTTAAAAATGACCTTTCTGTGAAGATATTTGTAAAATAAGTCTTCTTGAAAGTGAAGATAATACGCAAACAGGAACATCTTCTCGAACGAATAATTTCCTACATTTTGATGTAGGAATGAACAGTCGATTTGTGCGATACCAATTTCCGAAATAAGACAAGTATAGTATTTTAAGAAAATGTAAAGTCGTCAAAAACTATCGTCCTTAGAACAACTGTGACTCCAAAGTTAAAGTGCTTCAAGATTTTAATATCTGGCGCAAAAGTGGGGAGACCTATGTCCAGCAGGACTGCGATAGGTTGAATAGGAAATGTAGTGTTGCCTTAGATAAAGGTTACCACGGCATGCACAATTAAATAATTAGTCGTTGGAAGCGACAGAATTGCTTAAAATTATTAATTCATATTTTTCTACTCATTAATGCTAGCTAGTGCCATCAAAGTAGACTTAAACTTGCGTTATGAATATGACATAAATCAAGTTTGTCGCGTCACAGCGACTTATTAAAGCAGAAACAATGATATTCTGTATATATAAAGGTAGATACGCCACCCGTGTCTCAAAAACGAACCGGCATAGATAATACAGTTTGTAGTCTTTTGTTCAGCTTAATGTACGCTCATTCGAAATAAGTCTATGTGTGCTATCGCTGCATTCTGAACACTTTTTTTTGGATTGTTTTGTGAGCATATCACGAATCTATTCTTTTTACAACACTTTTTTCGATTGTTTTGTAAGCATATTACGAATTTAAAGTTTTTACGACAGTTAGTAAAATCTAGATTGGAATTTCCATGCTAATAGATGACAGTCTAATTCTCACCATTGGCAAGCAAACATAGATAACCTAATAATACTTTAAAATACCGTTTGTGATTCCAACTGATCATAGATAAAAAATATCCTTTGCTAACTACAATGTAGTCAAAATAAAACGTCACATGCGAGGCTCATGTATGCATAAATATGATTTTACATTTACAATATTTCACTTTGTTGCAGTTTGGAATATCGATATCCGCTGTTTTCATATCCGAGCACTTTGTTATCCGTTGCGTAGTTTTCAATTAACGAATTGAATATTTAATTGACCGTTAGCATGCTCCATTGGTGAATTGATATATTTATTAACTGTCATTGATTTAGTCAAGCAACTAGCATTTTCTCGCGTTAAAAGGCATTGTTTTTCATGCATTATTTTATCCCTTTAGAGGCGGACTTCATCAAAGTTCTTTCTTAGGCGATACCTAAGTCATAGTAGCTGAATACATGCAAAGCTTCAGCCCGATCGGTTTTATATTGTCCAAATTTCAAACAAACAAGTCATCCTTTATTTTATAAAGTTGAATTAATAAAAAACTTTTCTGAGCGGATGCCTACGTTATAACATCTATCTGCATGCCAATTTCAGTCCGATACCAGCAGTAGTTTGGGCTGTACGTTGATAGTCCACTATGTCAGTCAGTCTATCAGTCAGTCACCTTAGAGTTATATATATTTAGATAACAATATTCATCTAGGCTTCATGATGAATAATGATTTTTATAGTGTACAAAACGTTATCAACAGAGGTGTAAATAAAAAGAAGAAACTAATAATATTAATTATGACAAGTGCAGAGGTTATAGCAAACTTTTTTTCTATCGCCTTTAGGTTAGCAGTGTGTTTAGTGACGGGGCTGTTGATGATTTATTCATCATCATCATCATCCTATAACGTCACACTGCAACAATAGGCCTTCATAGCTTGGCTATGGGAAGTTCGGACCTAACCCAACCCAACATGCTTCCCCAGTGCGGATTAGTCGGTGTTAACGACTACCATCTTCAGATACTGGTAGTAGCAGGAATTAATGAATTTTTCAATAAGTAATTCGTTTTTATAGTATTATGGTCACCGCGTCATTCTCTTCCCGGCGACAGGTGACACACTGCACTTTTTCTAAGCTAATGATTCTCAAACAAGGCATCACTAGTTGCAGTAACACGTTTTGTAATAATCATTCATAAGACATGACAATCATCCTTAAAACATCATCTCCTGTATAAAATCTCTTTCAGTGAGCATCATCGCAAAAAATTTAATAGAAAACGTATGGCTTGAAAATTTTAGCATGGCCTTAATTATCCAAATAAATAGGTAATTAACCCTTTAATGGCTTACTGCAAGGCATAGGCCTTCCTGCATAGCATAGCTATGGGATTATTGGGCTATGGGACTATTATATAACCCACCACGCAGTCCCAATGCAGAGACCACTCTGCATTGGGACTGCGTGGTGGGTGGGTGATAACGACTACCATCCTAAGATGGCAGCCGGAACCGACAGCTTAACGTGCCCTCCGGAGCAAGGAATCATCATTCTTATCAGACAATGAGGTGGGTCAGCCTGCCATGTCCTAATCAAATTAGGAAAAATCACACAAAGTGACGTTTCCGGGAATCCAACATACAACCTCCGGGTCCCACTAGACCACGGTGGCAGTTACCGAACCTATTATTATATGAACAATTTTTATAACTGTGTTTACAATTAAAACAGAAAAACTAAGCTTGTCGTATCTATCTACCGCAATCCACTGCTAGGTCTACCCAATTTTGCCTCAGATTACCCAGTCCTCTTCTTTTTTTATCAAGCCTGAGCATAATTGCGTTTAACTTATGACGTTATGACTCATTACCTAAGAGCAAAAAGTGCATAGAAGGTATCAAAGCCACAGCACGTCGTTTGTGTAATCCTATAGTTTAGAGTGAGCTTTTATGGAGACAGCTTTTAACTTAAAGCTTTATGCTGGCGGATAATAAGCTTGTCATGTAGCAGAATAACAAAGCGTTGCAGTAACTCCATTTAGTATTTCCATACTAATTCGCATACCTCATTATATTTCCAACATAATGAAACCTGGTTTTAATTTTAAATTTATTTTACTGAAGTTTTTATTGAGTCGAAAATCCCACAGTGCCTGAAGACAAAGGTTTTTGATCAGTGCATGTTGATGACCTATAATACTGACTCTTGGCATAACTACGGGTCTTTTGAATAGGTCCAGAGTCACTCAGCGAGCTATGGTCTATGCTTGGAGCCTGCCTGCAGGACCGAATCAAAACTAAAGAGATTTGTAGGAGGACTCGGGTTACAGATAATATTTTTTTTATGTTATAGGGAGTAAACGAGTAAGAGAGACACCTGATGAAAAGTGTTCAACTCGTTGTTTTCCTTTAAGGTGAAGTTCTTAGGATATTTTAACAGGGGTGCAAATTCGATGACGATCCTTTACGGTACAAGGTCAAAGATGTGGTTCGGTACTAAGTTTTCTGGGTCGATATTCATCGTAGTACCCAATATGGTCATGCCAAAATTCAAAATTTTCTTTTCAAGCCTCCACCGACAACCTGTCGAAATTCCATTGGGCCGGAAGGCGTTTTACGCTACACTACCAAGATCTCCACTCCAGAACCCGTCTGTTCCATCCGCCATTGGTTTTGTGACAAACGTGACATACTCACTGTCATTTCGACATGTTGATCCTGCAAGTAAGAGTAGAGGGTATTTCTTCCTTAAAATAAACAACGACTGCATTATGACGCTTTGGAAATATTACGAATGAAAATGTAAATTTTTGACTTTTGTTTTCAAAGATGAAGTTGTTTTTCCCTTAGATCTCTCCTGCTGCTTTGCTTTCTATTTCATAAAAAAACAATAATTGGTCGACTTGCACGAGTCTTCTCAACGAAATGTATTGTAGCGTTTCAAACATTTACAAAGCCCGCGTGTAACCAAAACACGTCGACTCTGTTCTTTGTGTACCTCGCATATTGAAAGGGACGTTTAATAAATTATGCAAATAATCCATCCGGGTGTGTTTGCGCGTCGTGAGTGTTTAGGCCTGCATTGTGATCGGGAGCATCGAGCTGATTGTGTTTGTCTACAAATGGTGTTTACGATATTTCTTCCATATATAATACACCAACAGTGCAAAAAAGCAGTTTGTAAGACTTTTGGGATACAAGTCAACATCACTGGTGACCGAAGATCTGGCAGCTATCGTGCACAAATAATCAATCTGGCAATCCAAAGGAGTAACGCTGCCAGTATTTTCGGAACCTTTTTTAGTTTTAATTATTTATTTTTAAGTGTTAAGGGTGTAATATATTTTAGCTAAAGTGTTATTTATGTACTTAATTAGATTTAACAATAAACATTTAATCAAAGTCGGACTTTAAGTCCGTATTCTAGAACGAGACTCAAGAGTTGATCTTTACTTGAATATATTAGTTAGAAATAGATAGCGCTCTATACGATAGATCACCAGCCCTAACTAACTTTAACTAACTCAATTTAAGTAAAGATCAACGTTGAGTCTCGTTCTGGAACACGGGCCTAAGTATCCAATTTAAAGTCAAAATTTTTAGATGTAAATCAATGTTAAATGCTTACCAAATATCGAAAAGGCTTAAGGGACTTGCCTATCTACAGTGAGAGAACTAGCGATCCTGAGACCATTAACTTCATTAAATAATGGTCTAAAAATTGTCTAGCACTAAACACGGAGCAAATATAAAAACTCTTACTCCCACGGCCAGATTTCACTGTATTGAACAACGCATTCAGTTTCGCGTTCATATGGAAGATAACGTCACGTTTTAACATCGCTAGCCACTATTTGTGACCCGTGTTCTGTCCCAGGCATACTTTCTCCATATTTAAACAGGGTCAGATCTTTTGCCTTAATTTTCTAATTTTCGTTAGCTTTCAGACGTTTGCTTAGTATTGTGTTCTTACTTAGCATTTTTTATCTTCTATATGAAGACTGAAATTGTATACACTCCACCTATATAATAAGAAGTCTGCTACAGTCAGATTCTTTACGGCATTTCTGCTACATGGACAAAACTGGCAGAGTGTCGACGGCTCATTTGTGTAGACTGTATGTAGCTTTCTGATCCGGAGGTTGCAGATTCAAGCCCGCTCCTTAGCTATATATATTCAAATTTCCGAAACTATTATTAATTATAAAAAAATATATTTTTAAATTTAGAAATTATTAATAATTATTTAGTTATCCGACTCTTTAACGGTGAAGGTAAACATTTTGAGGAAACCAAGGTCTTGCGCACGCCTACGAAGAAATTTAAAGCATGAAGCCAGTCAATCTTTACTGAGCCGGCATGGATGATTAAGGACTATACACCCTATACAGGTAGGCTCGTGCCTTTCGCTGGGAACATATATGAGCTGATTATGGACAAATATTGAGTAGTGTCATTTAACGTCCTTTGCCACAAGATGCTGGAAGATGCTGATCCTGTCAATGGTTCTGTACCCATAGCCCAAAGCCATAGCCTAGTCCTGACCACAGGGTCAGGATAAGTTTTATGAACTTTTGACCTGCAAATGTCAGTTTCAATTATGATGATAATTGAAACTGACATTTGCAGGTCAATAAAGTGTCACGACACTTTATTTCATTAAACACGGCTTTGTACCCAAAGAGTAAAAGCACGCTGTACAATTCCAATTTCTCCAAAAATTATGGGCTAGAATCACCAAAAGATCAAATAGTACGCCTGCGGTCGCGAGGGCCGTAAAAAAACTTTTTATTCAAAAAATAAAATATTCAAGAATGGAATAATAATGATACGATTGGATATCTGACAGTTAAGAATTATCTAAAATGTATTTTTTTATAAAAGTGCAGTACAAAACCGTTTTAAAAGCGAATTCCTCTAAAGCCGGTATGCGCTACTCTCATTATAACATTCTTTATTCACTTCGCTACAGCTTAAGTGGCCGTTAAGTCACTCGGCCATAGGTACTGGGGCACGGTCACATTTCATCGGGTGTTTTTCTAAGCCCCTCCGCCGCGCCGCATAATATACCTCGTCCGTG
>PQWD01005660.1:21528-43657 GCA_019425675.1 Leucinodes orbonalis
GCGAACTTGACGTAGCTCCTGCTGCACATCTACGCCGGTAAGGTGTCGATTTCGGAGAGAGGTCGAGACCAAAAACCGGTCGTCACGCTCCGAGGTGCACCGGCGTCGGCTGGTATTAGGCCTCCGAGTAAAGGCACCAGTCTCTTGAAACCTTCTGTATACTCTCCAGACAGCGGACTGACTCATATTCAAACGACGAGCGACTTCTCGCTGGTTCAACCCTTCTTGCAACAGGGCAACGACTTGAGCGGTTCTTCAGGTGTTGTATCCATAATTTTCTTCAAATGACGGCTTTAATTTGCAGAGATGTGTTCAGGTCAACGTCTAATGAGCGACTGATAAGAAAAAAACGATTACAGGGGGTTTTATAGGGGGTTGTGTCGCGCAAGTTGTGAATAGAGCGCAGAGTAGTTTACGGGAGGTTGCGTTCAGTTGCATTCTAAGTAAAGTGTTTATTTAATTACTGATATTATGCTACCATTTGAAAGCCTAATTACTAGGCTTTAATTATGTAAAACATTATATAGAGATAAAAAAAGTCATTTTTTAGTTATATCACTTTTTATGCGCACTTGAGGCTCGAGTCGATTTACTTGCACGCGAGTATATATCATAAAAATATATTTATAAGTTTTATTCGTGAAAGAGTAACAAACATCCACCAGCCATACTCACAAACTGTCACGTTCATAATATGCATTTCTCTCTTCTCTCTCTTCAACCTATTGCAGTCCACTGCTGGACATAGGTCTCCCCCATTTTGCGCCAGACATCCCGGTCCTCCGCTTTTCTCATCTAGCTTCCACCGGCGACCTTTCGCAAGTCGTCGGTCCATCGGGCCGGAGGGCGTCCTACGCTCCGCTTGCCGAGACGCGGTCTCCACTCCAGAACTCGTCTGCTAATAATATTCATAAGATTTCAAAATTCAGAATAAGGACACCGAGCTTGAGATTGCATTTTATTACTTTCGAACTGCATTATTACTGACGATTGCATACAATATTGATTTTATGTGATTTCTTGTTGCACCACGGCCTTTGTGATGCGTCTTAATTATCATGTGATTGGAAATTTCTCGAAGCTTTTTTTTTTTTCATGAAATTCATTAAAATTTTACTGAGTTCACCCAAGGTGATAATGTTTGATCATCACCGCGTAATGCGAGGTTCGTTGGTTCGATTCCCAATGCAGGCCACTTTGTACGATATTAAGTTTAGTTTGATAAGGACATTGCGGGCTAAATCATCGAATATATATAAATGAAAAGGTGATTATTTGCTCCTAAGGGCATATTAAGCCGTCGCTCCCAGGTACAATCATTAAACAGCATTCCTTATCACCATACAATCTGCATTTGGCCCGTGTGGTGGGTTAGGGTCCAATGTTCCTATGATCTACTGTATTTCATCTTGAATAATTGTATTGTTGAGTGGTGGCTCATTGATGTGGACGGTTGCCCAGATTTAGAGGATGCATGTTCCATTCCCGCCACGTGTCGTTATGTTTTCGAATTTTCAAATTATGTGCACGCTATCGGAAGCTCTTAAGGTGGAAAAAAAACATCATGAGGAAAACTGTCTGCGAAGAGATTTATAGTTTGGCTGAATGGTTGTGCGTTATGTCGGAGAATCCGCACTGGGCCCGCAAGGACGACTAAGGCACACCCTATACGGGTAGGCTCGTGCCCCTCAGTGAGGACGTTCAATGATCAATTGTATTTGGAATAATTTGAAAGACAAATTAAAAGTGAATCTTGCAAAAGAAACTAATTGCAATACAGACAAAAATAACACACACTAATCGCATCGCGATTCCCCACGTATATCAATACGACACCAGCCCGACCGGTTTTTTGAGCGATTTACCGGCGAACCGGTGGTTATTTACGCGATGCGCACGCGCATAAATTAGCGCGCCCGCGCCGATTACTCGGAAACTGTACTCGGACGGATGTGTGACATGTTAACGATTAGAGTATCGACTTGTAACACACAGTTTACTTTGGCCATTTTTTCCTTAGAGCAAAGGTTTCTTTATGGAAAAGTAAGCAATCAAGATGTTTGTCGACCAATGTAGTGTAATCGTAGCGTAGAACGTCCTCCGGCCCGATGGACCGACGACTTGCGAAAGGTCGCTGGTGGAGGCTGGATGAGAAAGGCGGAGGACCGGGATATCTGGCGCAAAATGGGGGAGACCTATGTCCAGCAGTGGACTGCCACAGTTTGAATAGAATAGCAGTGTAATTACTGAGAAGTCGGCTATTACAAGGGTGTCGGGTTCGATCATTAGGCCGGACAAACATTTGGATGCATGAAAATGTCTGTTTGTATTGATCTGTTTTTATAAATAAATAAATAGCCACTGACATTCATACAGCGCCATGCCAGGTCTTCGGTCTCCTGTAATATCGACTAATCTTTTAGAAATTTCCTTGAAAAGCCTTAAACCGCTAGTAGGGCCCCACGGACCAAGGGTCTCGACACCGAGTTGGACAGAATCATATTTCGAGCCTAGTACCTGTATTTTCACGCTCTGGCTTTTTGGGCCGCTTCACAGGCTGCTAACTTTGCTCTTACATATAGTAAATATTGGTCTCACACAGTCAGTTGATATATCATCATCAGCTCATTAAACGTCCCCACCGAAGAGCACGAGCCTACCCGTACAGGGTGATAGGCCTTGCCATCCACACGGGCCCAGTGCGGATTGGATGGTTTCACGCACTAACTTTGAATCTCTTCCAGTCGTGGCGAAAGTTTCCTGACGATATTTTCCTACACCGTAAGAGCGTCGGATAACGTACATATAATTTTCGAAAATTCGAAAACACATTGGTACGTTGATTTGAACCTGCGCATTCCCGATCGGAGGCAATAAAATATAAATAAATAAATATACACTGACATGCACACAGCGCCATTTAGCCCCAAGTTAAGCGTGAAGCCTGTACACCAAAAGGGCTTTATTGAAAATCAGCGTCCAGGCATGCATTTGCGTGTCAGGGCCTTTGCTGAGTGAGGTCCTGTTTGGCACTAGCCTTTAAGATTTTCTGTAATCTGTTATTGTTTTTATTTTGTGCCAAATAAATCTTTCTTTCTTTCTATTATGGGTACTAAACAACGGATAAACATACTTACATACATTTTTTTGTAAATACATACATATTATACTTAACTTTAATGTTACTCGCCGTAAGGTCCAATCTAAGTTGGACGTGGAGCAAGCTTGTACTACTGGGACTTCGGATTTTGTTACTCGCTCTGATATCAAACAATATATACGTGACGAGCTACGCTCTGTGTTTAATGATTTCTCGAATGATTTAAAAAGTACGATGAATGACCGATTTAAGGAAATCAACGACCAGCTCAATGGATTTCAGGTTTCTTTATCATTTTTGAGCGAGCAGTTTGATTCATTAAAAACAGACATTGATAAACATAACACGGATATCAAACAATTAAAATCAGAAAACGAGTTCCTCAGATCGGAGGTGGCTTCGCTTTCGGGTCGAGTCCGTCAAATGGACCAATTGTCTCGATCTAATAACTTGGAACTACAATGTGTTCCGGAACATAAATCGGAAAATGTTATATCTATCGTTAGACAGCTTGGGAGTGTCATCAAATTCCGGATAAATGATGGCGATATATCTTATTGCTCTCGAATAGCTAAGTCTAATCCGAATAACGCCCTCGTTCTATATTGGTGAAGTTCAACACGCCGCGTTTCAGAGACTCCGTATTAGCTGCTGTAATTAAATATAACAAAGATCACCCGAAGGAGAAATTGGACTCTAGTGCATTGGGCCTGGATGATAGGAAGACACCGATATTTGTTTCCGATAACTTGACAGTAGAAAACAAAAGCTTGCACGCTGCGGCGCGTCTGCGCGCTAAACAGCTGAACTATAAATATGTGTGGGTACGTGGCGGACGTGTGTATGTGAGAAAATCCGAAGGGGCGGATGCTGTTTTCATACGTAACATGGACACGATAAATAGTCTTAAGTAATTTAATTGTTTTTTTTTCACTTGTTGTATCAAGCGTTGGTTTTAAAGGCTGTAAATTCACAGACAAAATTAATATTTATTTTCAAAATGTTAGGGGATTAAGAACTAAGACTATTGATTTTTATTTAAATGTTTTAGCTTGTGATGACATACTTATACTATGTGAGACATGGCTGGCTGATGACATATTGGATTCAGAATTATTTACTGACAAATATCTAGTGTACAGGCGCGACCGGGAGAGTGGTTTGTTTCACCGCGGTAAATCGGGTGGGGGCGTACTGATAGCGGTGTCCAAGCATTTGTCTTCTTTTCGCCTTTCCAGTTATGAGAGTGGGTGTGAAGAGATCTGGATTTGTGTGGAAATTCGTATCAATAACAAGATAGAAAAACTGGTAATATGTGGTGTCTACCTTCCTTCACCGATACAAAATTATATTTTGGATCATTATTTGGATAATGCTAATCGGGTTTTAGAAAAGGTTGATAAAATATTAATTGTGGGCGATTTTAATTTGGGTGGCATTGAATGGACTAAGTCAACCAATTCGGCGTTAAATTGCAATAATAATAAAAATAGTCGTTATGAGCAGAAGCTCATAGATTTTATGTCATTAAATAATTTGCAGCAGTATAATGGTGTAAAAAATTATAAAGATAGAATTTTAGATCTTGTCCTTTCAAATATTTCAGTTTGTAACGTAAAACTTTGCATTTCACCAATATCCATTGTTGACAGCCATCATCCACCACTAGAATTCGAATTGAACTGTCAGTCAAATACTAGTACTTTACATCCCAACACAAAGGCTAGGTTTAAGTTTCTGAAAGCAGATTACTGTAAAATTGTCGACGAGTTGAGATCAGTTTCCTGGGATGAAACATTTGCAAAATGTCATAATGTCGACAATATGGTTGAAGCATTTTACGGCATTCTTTATGAGGTAATTGAGAGACTAGTACCGAAATCAAAACATATCAAACACAATTATCCAACATGGTATAGCCATGGCTTAATCCGTTTATTGCGAGAAAAAAATAAATATCGCATACGCTATTTAAAGTATAAGAACCCTCTAGATAAAGTTTCGTTCTGTATTCTGAAGGACAGATGTACGAAATTAACACATATTAATTATAAAAGCTATATAGCCTCCATTGAATCATCTATTACTTCGAATCCTAAATTATTTTGGTCGTTTAAAAACAAAAACGCAATTTTACCAGTACATATCCTTCTACGTTGCATTACGAGAACACATCAGCATGTACTGGGACAGAAGTTTGTAATCTCTTTGGTAATTATTTCTCATCGGTTTATAGCCCAAGTAATATTTCTACGTCGCAACCACAAACTAATAGTGTAACAATTAATGACTACGGTTCCTCCATAACACTTGGTAACTTTTCACTTAGCAGAGATGCGGTTGAAAATGTTTTAAAAAGACTTGACCCTAGAAAAGGTGCGGGACCAGATGGCCTTCCTTCGTTTTTCGTATTAAAATGTTGTGAAGTCCTAGCGGAGCCTCTTTCTATAATCTACAACAAGTCGCTCGATGAAGGTGTGTTCCCTGTATTATGGAAAGAGGCTTTGATTGTTCCCATTTTCAAATCAGGAGACAGGTCTGCTGTAGCCAATTATCGACCTGTGTCTATATTAAATGTCTTCGGAAAGGTGTTTGAGGCCCTCATTTACCCAATTTTATCTTGGCATGTTAAGCACCTCTTGATACCTCAGCAACACGGATTTATTAAAGCCAGATCTTCAGAAACAAATTTGGTGAGTTTTTTGTCAGACGTGGTGGATTCTGTAGATCTTAGGACACCTGTCGACGTAATTTATACTGATTTCAGTAAAGCGTTCGACAGGTGCGATCATAAAATTCTTATTAATAAACTTTCCCAATATGGTATCACAGGGAATCTTTTGCATTGGTGCAGATCTTATCTTGCTGGTCGCTCGTCAAAGGTTGTAGTGAACGGATATGAGTCCAGTTCGTTTGAGGCATCATCCGGAGTCCCACAAGGATCGCACCTAGGGCCCTTATTTTTCAATATTTACATCAATGACGTGGGTTCCTGTTTCCACCATTCAAATTTCTACTTATATGCAGATGACCTTAAAATTGTAAAAAAAATTAAGACAGATGGAGACTGTGGTTTGCTACAATCTGATCTAGACAGATTCACAATGTGGTGTCGTATTAATGGTATGACCTTGAACATAGAAAAATGTCATTTTATACATTTTTCCCGAGGTAAAGGCTCCTATTTTAAATCATACAAATTGAACGGCAGAGTGGTCAAAGAAGTTGATGAGATCCGCGATCTTGGTGTCCTTTTGGATAAAACACTCCAGTTTCATAAGCATGTCGACCAATTAGCAAGAAAAAACTTTAAAATGTTAGGCTTCATTATACGTAATTGTAGGGGTTTTAAAAAGGCTTCAAGCAAAATTGCTGTTTTTAATTCGTTGATAAGATCTAGCTTGGAATACTGTTGTGTGGCTTGGACTCCTTACTACGTTATTCATAAACTTCGCATTGAATCAATACAAAAACGATTTTTATGGCACCTGTCCTTTCAATGTGGAATGGCTAAAGAACTTCCTTCATACGATTCTCGCTTGAAGCATTTCAAAATCCTTAGTCTTGACAGGAGAAGACAGATGCTTGATCACCTATTCTTGTATAAGCTGGTTAGTGGACATCTGGATTGCTCAGGTTTATTGCAGAAAGTAAATTTCAATGTTCCATATAAAATAGCTCGTTTGTCGAGATACCTACCATTTAAAGCAAAAAGCTCAAAAAGTAATCTTGGTCATTTCTCCACTATTAACAGAATACAATCACAATTTAGTAAATTTTCGCGCTCGTCTGTAACATCCCCAGTACAATATGATATGTCATTCTCACTGCGCAAATTTAAATATTTGTTATTAGATGCATTTCGGTCAGGAAATTAGTCTTGTTTCAGACATAATTAAATTAAATTTTGTAATTGTTAAAACTTATGTAATTTAAGTAATTTATTAAAAGGCATACATTAGTGCATGTCGTGGCAGCCTTTAAGTATAACAGCGATTTGTTATGTAATTAATAAGTTTTAATTGTGAATGATATCATCGTTTGTTATGTTGGTTGTCCTTAAATAAATAAATATAATACATAGAAAACACCCAGACTACAAACAGACATGTTCGATACACACAAATGTGTGTTGACCGGGGATGAACCCCTTGGTGTGCAGTCGACCTCTCACCGCAACACCAAAATGGGTCGTCATTTTTCACCATTGAGCGCACCAACACAGCTATCAGCTAATCCCAACCGATGGTAACAGGTATAAAAATACAACGGTTAACACTGAATTCGGTAAATAACACTCGGCAGAGTGACACAAAAAGAACGGCTCGGCATAATCCTCTTAGAGTTGCAGTAAAAGGTTATAATACAGTTTTTTGTGGTCACAGTGACATGGATAGCGATATTGACAAAAAACGATGGGAGACGAATACAGGTATCGATTACCGACTTTCGCTTTGTGTAGCTTCGATTAATTTAACTTGATGTTTATTTCGAATTAATGAACAATTCGAAACATTCAAGTGTTTATTGAGTTCAATTTATCTCGCCACGTACCAATGTGTTTTCGAATTTTCGAAAATTATATGTACGTTAAACCGACGCTCTTACGGTTGTAGGAAAACATCGTGAGAAAACCTGCGCACGCCCTGCGAAGAATTCGAAGGTTTGTGTGTGAAGTCGCAATCCGCACAGGGCACCCGTGGACGACTGAGGCCTAATCACCCTATACGGTAGGCTCGTGCCCCTCGGTGGGGACGTTTAATGAGCTGATGATGATGAAGTCTTTATGCATAGTAGAAGATTAATATATTTTGCAAAACAAGCTGCTACTGCAGATGCTGTTTTGCGTTTTTCATCTTTATATTATTTTAATTTTATACATTTCCAAAAAATACATTAGACGTTCGAAGTTTCCTGAAGAAAAATCAAACCTTTTTCAGACTGATGGTAAACCCAAATAAACTTATGGCTTTAATTATGATCATGACTTCGACTACACCTACTCAATGAAAAGAAAACTTTACAAATAAAGCAATAGAGCACAAATCTCACACAATCGATTAACTGAATTACTATTCCTCCAATCACAAAGGAATATTTCAATTAAACAGCTTGGATTTTCAAGTGTACAACATATCGCAATCAATTTCCCAATCGCTCTTAAGTTCTTGAGTTTAAAGTTCAAATATCGAACAGTCACACTTAAGCGGAGTAACGAGGGAGGTACTGTTCAACTCTTACCAGTTTCTTATCAATCAGCTGGAGGACAAAACCTCCATCGAACGGAGTCACTTACAATAATGAATGCGACAACCCTACATTCTGAGTACTGGGCCGTCAAAGATTAGTACGCGCAGAGCAGGCGGCAATGATTTAAAATAAAAAAACAATTATTAAAATTCAACTTTGCATCTTACCACAAGCCAATATAAAACACGCATTTAGATCTTGGTCTTGCAAATGTTCATGTGTTGTGCCTCATAATCATATTGTAACTTTCTTTGCATACTCGTTTGTTCAATTCAAATGTTTTTTATTATATATTTTATCTTCTGTTTATTTGCTCTAACAACAGCAATGTTGTGTGTGCATGTAAAAGGCTTGTATATATGAACCTTATTCATGAAAATGTAAATACAAACGTCGATTATTTAGCTGTAAGCACACCTTTATAAATAAAATAATAAATAAATAAATGATAGGCAAATTCTTACGTTAGTTTTTTATATCTAAGTTATTTTACCAACACTACAACTACGTGATATACAAAGATTGGGCCCTAACTCAGCACTCAGGTCAAATACAGTTTGGTAAATATAATTATACGGCCAGTTTTTTAAGGTAGTTGTGAGGACGTTGGTCCAGCATAAATATGGCGTTGGGCATACTGTGGCTCGGAGTTCAAAACAAGAAGGCACGTAAAATAATATTTTCCTATTGCCTTGCAAGACAAACCTTTATTGTTGCTTAAATTACCAAAAAAAGGTTAAAAGTATGTCAGTGACTAAAGTTTGAAAGCAAATCGTTTTTGAAAGAAAAACGTTTGTAGTATGCGAGGATTAATGCTGAGGAAGTCCTATTTGGCACTGATTTTTATTAATTATAATGTTTGTACTAAAAATTTGTGCCAAGTAAATAATAATTTCTTTCTTCAACACTCAATTTTTTATTGCTCTATAAATGTAGGTACAGTGGTTTGGTGGACCCAAACATTTTATACCCTGTAATAAGGGCGATGCAATTTTGAGAAGGACACTTTTTCTTAATGAACAATTAGTTTTACACATAGAAATATATATATTCTTCCAATGAGCACGTCTATGAATTATTGTTGTTAGGTTAATCATGCATGTCCCTTCTGTAGATTTTTATCCTCAAACCCCGTATTAGCAATCCTCGAATCGTTTGTCGATTGTTCTCCCGGGTCTCTCTGTCGTTCTAGATAAATGAAAGTGAATGGGCTTTTTCAATGTAAGATACTGTTGAGGTTTTGTTATTGTTCGAGAGTTTTCCATGAATATTTCTACCAACTATGGCGAAGATGTTTGTGTTCCTATAGTTTAGTACAACTTGAATTTGTATCAACTTCATTAGTCGATATCGTTCTACTTCAAGGCAAAGGCTCTTTGCGCGAGAGACATCATGTGATATATGATGATGATCATGAAACCAAGCGAACACTGTAGATAGTCTACCCCACAGATTTCCCAGTACAGGAGATGGGGCAAGCCGCGTTTTTAAGTGCGACAAATGTAAGCTCAACGAGCATACACTGGCTGCCAGTTTACGCTCTGTGAGACGAGTCAAGACGCACGAATATTAGAAGAAATTACCGTTTTGTCCTAAAATGCCATCCTGTGCAATTGTAACATGCCATCTTCGCAATGAATCAGTAAATTTTCCAAGAAATACAATACCCTTTTCACAGGTAAGAACCGAAAAGAAATTGCGACACTAGGACTGCCTATAAACTTGGCGGCTTGTCCAGTCTAATTGTATATTCGGATGTCTGTGGTCTACCCTTACGGTAGCTGAGCGAGTCCATTACGCAATAGTGACACAAAACAAGGGTTCATAAATGATGCTTATTCCTAACTTCTCTTCAACCTAACAAGAAACAGCAAAAATCTTTGTCAATTATCTTATTAAGTTGCGACTAATCCTTCAAATTATTATAATTTACCTGTCAGAAAATAATAAAACACATAAAAAGACTTTATCACCAACTTTAATTCCTCCAACGAACCTACAAAATCAAACAGGTATGTCAACTAGTACATCGTACATCATCATCATCATCATGAGCTCATTGTAAGTCTCCCACCAAGGGGCACCAGCCTACCCGTATAGAGTGTATAAACCTTAGTCGGCCACGCGGGCCCAGTGCGGATTAGCTGACTTTACGCACAACCATTGAATCTCTTCTCAGGCGTGCGCAGGTTTCCTCACAGTAAAAGCGTCGGAAAAACGTATATTTATAATTTCGTAAATTTGAAACGAGATTGGTATGTGGCGGGATTTGAACCTGCGCCCTTCAGATCGGAAGGCAACAGTTCATACCGATAAGCCACTGACGCTCTAACATCTACATGTATCATAGTACATCGTACGCCTTAGGCATATCACAAAGGAACTTCTAAATCGGCGTCCACTAAACTAATCCTGTCATCTCGTCAATCACCGGTTGGGAATCGAACCGGCGACCCATTGTTTCGCGGATGACGTATATCTCAATACGATGGTTTATTGGAGTCGATCAGTTTTGTCAGATTACGACATCTGGATCGGCCATTGTGTTGTTAGGGTAAGAGGTCCAGTTGTGGAGCTGGACAGATAAATATTTATATGTTGAAATTTGGCTTGATAATCGTTTAAATTTATTTCGACTATTTCCTGATTTAAATATCAAAATGCCACAATTGAATTTGATATTTACAGACTTCATTTTATGTGTCAGTGAGGTAGGTATTTCAGAGATTTTTTAAAAGTATCAATGCATGTCACAGGAAAACACATTGTGTATATTTATTTTTTGCCGAATTATTATCAGTTTAAAAATTTCTTTCCTCATTAAACGGTGGTAACTTCATTTCACATTTACAAGTGCATGTCTCGGGTCTTAATAGATAAACGTGAAACATGTGAATTGTGATAAAGCCCGTAATTACCCGTATCTTTAAGTTATTTTGATATAATTATATATACTCAGGAATATAATCGTTATAAATTCTGTGAAAAAAATACAGAGCGTGAATAAGTAAAAAATATATTACGTTACATACATTCGTATGAATTATTAACAGGTTCCGAAATGCTATAGAGTTCCAAAACGTCTACAACTGGCGAGTTTACCCCAGCCCCAACCGTCACCTCCTACTTATGCATCAAGAATACAATGCAAGACGCGATATTTTATTGTCAATGTTAAATAAAGTCATTATTTTGATTGAAAGCGCGCCGTTGTGTTTTTTTTTGTCATCTAACTAGCGCTCCATCGAGACAAATCGATTGGGATTCTCGCCACACTATATTAAGACATATATCGTGTCAAATGATAAAACATCGCACTTCTATGTCTACATTAGTAGAGTTCAAAATCGTTTGTTGGAAAAATTGCCCAAAATTGACAGGGTTGAAATATCAGCCAACAAAAAAAATCTGTTTAATACACGTAGAAATAAAACTCAAAATCGCATGTTTTCGTATCAAATCGTCATCAAATATAGTAGACAATTTTAATAAATGCCCGTAAAAATCGCTTCAATTCTAAAATGGAATTCTTGAAGGGGATATATGGAAAATAATTAATTTTATTAAATAGAAGTACTAGAACGAATTGTACTAAAGGACCTTATGGCCAACTGCTAAACAAATGCATGACTTTTTTATATGGTAGTGAACCAATGATGTAAGAAAGTATGGATTCGTGATATGTTCACAAAACAATCAAAAAAAGTGTTCCGAATGCAGTTACAGCACACATACACATATTTAGAATTTCGAACACATTTACCTTTATAAAAGAGTACAAACTGTACTCTCCTCAGCGGTTCGTTTTTGAGGCACGGATGGCGTATCTACCTTTATATATACAGAATATCATTGTAGTGATTGAATTGATTCACCGTTTAAACCGTAGATGATATCGTTTATATTTGTCATCATCAGCTTGTCAATTGCTGTGGGCAATTGACAAGTGACTCGTGGGCCCAATGTGGATTGGTGGGATTTAACAACTACCATTCTTAGATTAACACAACCTTAAAATTATTAAACAGCGCTTTTGAATTGTCAAAATCAAAATCTAATTAGGTCTAAGTAGGCTTACAAACAACACTTATGAAAGTTAAAAGAATACAAAAAATACAATTAATAAATATTTAAAATACGAAAGTAAAAAATGAGTTCATTTTAATAAAGTTACTGACATTGCTCGTCGGATCAGCAAGTTGAACTAGCAGTGGGCTGTATGTCGCAGTACTGATGGTCGTTTAAGCAAAGAGTCTCAAAGCGAAGACCAGATGAAAGCCCGATGAGCAGATGACTTGCGAAAGATCGCTGGTACTGATTTGAAAAGCAGAGAACCGGAATTTCTGGCGCAAAGTTATTAAGACTTACGTCCAGGTCTACTGCGATAGGTTGAAGAAAGAGAGGCCAACGCAATAGTAAGCAACGCCAGAAACGTAGGCAATATTTGCTAAATTATAAACACAAGGAATTTTGATCCTCAGATGCATTTGGGTATGACGTTCACATTGCCCCCAATCCAAATGGCTACAACGAGATCCACAAGCTTGTTCAGAAGTATATTTACTATATCAGGACCTACCAGCCTATTCCTCTGCAGGACTCAAGCATCACAAAATAGCTGTTGGGAGTCTACTATCTTTGATTCACCAATCAGGTCAGGTTAAGACTCATTCTCCTCATATCCATGCCATGAGTGAATGCCTGTGTACTGTAACAACTAGCCTTTGACGACACGTCATAGGCTAATTGTTTGTTAATAAAAAAAACTATCTAGAGCTAACCACCTAGTTTCTTATAGATTTGCAGTTACGGTTAAAATTCTTGAAGAATTGATAAGACTAGTCTCACATCCAGACTATTCTCGTCTAGATAGGTACCACCGCAGTGCCAAATATCATCCCGTGAAACAGGAGTGTTAAGCACTTTTGTGTTTCGGGATGAGGACACTGTACCTAGTGAAATTACCGGATATAAGAGACCTAACATCTGTTGTCTGGTGTCGGGCGCAGTGCGACGTAGAATAATAACTGTCTATCAGTTGTTGGTCTCCTTCAATGCCGCTCTGCCATGGTCAGGCGTATCACTTACCATCAGGTGAGTGTCCTGATCGTCCTGTACACTCATAACATATAAAAAATTCAAACTTAGAGGCTTCTTAGACGATTGCATTATAGAAGAACTAAAATAGTCCACCTGGTTCCTTAATATTGACCTAAAGATCTGTGTGGTCAGGTTATCTTTATTATTGGGTTTTACCGAGACATCACCTCATGCTTTTGTGGTTCAGCAATGCAACAGCCATTCAATTCGCGACTCTATTGCTTCTTGTCAAGAGTCATGCCTGTGGTAAAACAAATTGGTGTGGTTATAAATTAATGCCATATAAAGCACAGTGGTCGACGGCCATCGAACGCTGTTCGATTCTAAAGATTATCTATCAAAGAGACAGTATCGCGACGTTACGATCTTGCGTTCACCAAGTCGATCTTATACAGGGTGTTTGTAATTGTCGTCACTTAAAAAGGTCCAACGTGAACATTACTACAAATTTTGGTACTTTTATTTTTGAAGTACCAAGGAAGTACCAAAGCACACATTCATATTTCTTTTCAGGCAATCAAATAATTCACCTGCAATTTATCTACTAATATGTATCAACTATGAGCGTCGGTGGCTCAATGGTGTGGACTGTTGCGCTCCTGCCGGGAGGGTTGAGATTAAAATCCTACTACGTGCGGTAAGTCATCCAACCCGCACTGGGCCCGCGTGGACGACCTAATCACCCTATACGGGTAGGCTCGTGCCCTTCGGTGGGGACGTTTAATAAGCTGATGATGATGGTATCGACTAAGCTAAGACAAATCGCACAAAAAATCTTTCACAATGTGGTCTGGCATACCTTGGCAGAATTCGAGCGAAAAGTGTAAATCGATGGTTTACACTTTACATTGGCCTTACGCCAACCAGTCAGAGGCTGAAGCCTATTTAAAGACTTCCAAGTCGGCCTTGACAATTTATTTCCAAGAGGAATCCTTCTTCCGAGAAAAGTGAAAATTAAATCAGATCCAAATTTATGTTGTAGTAACTTAGTACTACGAGTTGGTATTCTCGATTATAAGTCGTCTAGGTAGGTACCAGCGCAGTGCCAATCCTAGTATTGATTCTAAATTGATCTATCAATATTGGACACATTGTGGGTTACGGCCCAATTTACCATATCTATGCTGTGCGGGAAGGCTTGTGCAATGGACAGTTATAGGTTGACACTGATAGTCACTCATACCACATACCATCAGTCGAGCGAAATGACCCTTCCTATCAATTTCATCATCATCATTATCAGCTCGTAAAACGTCCCCACCGAGGGGCACAAGCCAAACGTATAGCGAGTTTAGGCCTTAGTCGTCCACGAGGGCCCAGTGCGGGTTGGCCGACTTCACACCAACCTTTGAATTTCTTCTCAGGCGTGCGCAGGTTTCCTCACGATGTTTTCCTTCACCGTAAGAGCGTCGGATTGACGTACATATAATTTCGAAAATTCGTAAACACATTGGTACGTGGCGGGATTTGAACCTCAGCCCTCCCGGTAGGAGGGCGACAGTCCACACCATTGAGCCACCGACGCTCTATCAATTTATAAAAAGAAAAGTTGCTTCAACACCCTGTATACCGTGCGATGGTAGCCGATCACTTCAGCCCAATATCCGATTATCTCGATCGGCTGAGGTGAGACTAATCATTGTCGCCTGCAGCTCGGAAGTACAACACTGATGGATGTCACTGGCCCTTGTAATTGGTTACCGCTTTTGTTATGCTTTTGTTACACCGTTATGACGGGAAATGTAC
Source organism: Leucinodes orbonalis (assembly GCA_019425675.1). Classification (NCBI taxonomy): domain Eukaryota; kingdom Metazoa; phylum Arthropoda; class Insecta; order Lepidoptera; family Crambidae; genus Leucinodes; species Leucinodes orbonalis. The sequence goes on from PQWD01005660.1 coordinate 36,725, forward strand.
GTCCAATAATGAGCTATTGGAGTATTTAGATGGCTGAATGGGGGACTTTTTCTTTTGAAGATTGTTTCATCATATCAGCTCATTAAACGTCCCCACCGAGGGGCACGAGCCTACCCGTATAGGGTGATTAGGCCTTAGTCGTCCACGCGGCCCAGTGCGGATTGGACGACTTCACACACAACCTTCGAATCTCTTCGCAGGCGTGCATGGAGGTTTCCTAACGATGTTTTCCTTCACCGTAAGAGCATCGGATAACGTACATATATTTTCGAAAGTTTAAAAACGCATTGGTACGTGTAGGATTTGAACCTCAGCCCTCCCGGTAGGAAGGCGACAGTCCACACCATTGAGCCACCGACGCTCATTCTGCATTGTTTAGTGCAAAGATATTATGTGTAGGGTATGCTGGGCGTTATTGGGAACACATTCATATATTATACAAAATCTTCCGTTTTAAATATGTCGGGATTTGAACCTCAGCCCTCCCGGTCGGAGGGCAACAGTCCACACCATTGAGATCACAGTCTTAATTACTTTCAAATATTATTGTTTTTGATAGGTTTTCGTGTGGCGTCTGTGTAACGTAAAACGAAGTGTAGACCGACCTCTGACCAGATGGACTGATGACCTGGTCAAGGTGGCGGGTAGCAGATGGATGTCAACTGCAAGGGATCGGTCCGCGTGGAAATCATTAGGGGCATCTTTCGTTCAGCAGTGGACATTTTAGAATGTAATAATGATGATGCCTTTTGTTTTTCAAAGTGAAATTTTTATATCAATGGATACATAACATCGATATTTAACATAAAATTTATAAACTATCAAATTAAATATATATATAAGATTATACGGTACAATGGAATCCTCCTGTTTTTTAAGTCGTTTAGAAAATAAGTAAATCCCTACCTTAAATCTGAAAATTGAAATGTAAAAATGCTTTATTCAAATAAATCTTTACATATACTTTTGAATCGTCAAAACAGTATATATATTTTTTTATTAAATTTAATGACTCTACCACTGATTCGGAATCTACCACCGACATTCCGAGAATCCAAGATTAACAATGACTTCTTTAAAATACCCAATACCTCCGACGATTACGACGGATCGAACAATAAAATCGATATTAAACTTCGATCCAATCGACTTTTAATGAAACCCATTGATAAATGTATCCGAATATAAAAGATGGCGGATCGCCGGACGTTGGAGAAAAAAATTAATGCTACTGCAACTGGCACGTCTATTAATCAATTTCTTTATGGATCATGGTAACTCCACCATATTCCTTAAGTACTGGTATTTAGAGTTTAAATTACGGTAGCAAAGTTTCGTCTTTGAAATGTTTTTTTGGCTTTAATGAATGTAATGTTTACTGATAAAAATGAATCAATGAAAATTTTTGGGATTCGATTATAAGGATATGACGTAACTTGGTAGCAATCTTTATTTACTCCCGTTCCATTTTTGGACAATTTGACCATTATTTGTATCGCTATATATGTAGTACTTAATTAGGTACTAAATAAAAATATCCTCTGACATATACACAGCGCTATTTAGCCCCAAACTAAGCATAAGCCTTTAATATGGATACTAAGCCACGGATAAACTACGTACTTTTTTTGTTAACACATACATATTATACATAGAAAACACCCAGACCATTACAAACAGACAAGCCCACAAATGTTGGTATAGCCCGGGGATCGAACCCGAAACCCTTGGTGTAGTAGCCGACGTCTCAACCATTTCACCAAATGGGTCGTCAAATATTACGTACCTTTGAATCTCTTGCCAGGCGTGCGCAGGAATTCTGACGATGTTTTCCTTCACCGTAAGAGCGTCGGATAACGTACATATATTTTCGAAAATTCGAAAACACATTACGTGGCGGGATTTGAGCCTCAGCCCTCCCGAAGGGCAACAATCCACAAGATTGAGCCACTAACGCTCTTATTCGTTCAAGATTACGGGCTTTAAACTCAGAACTTTAACTCGCATAAAACTTCAACAATGCGCTCTTGACGTTTTGTGTCGCGGGACATTAGCAACAAATCAAGGTCTTCGACTCATTCTCAGGGACGATATATCCTAATCAAATTAGCAAGGTCTAAGATTAAGCTAAGTCGCGTTGGGAAGGACAGGCCGCAATTACATGGACAGATCATCCATCAATTGATTTACTGGCAGTGCACTTATTTATCGCTGGTGAATATTGTTTTGGAATGCCTCGGTGGGAAAGGGTTTAAGACAAAGTTTAAGAATTTTTGATCTCATTTTTTTTGTTTCGTGTAAGATGTTTGTTAAAAGTAGTTAAACAATTTTATTACATTGTGCATTTGGATAAAGTACAGGAATGAAGTAAGAATTGATATGCTACATAGTTACTAATGACGATGACGAGCAGGTGTCATTTCGTCTAAGTACTTGGTATTATAAAGTATTTAAAACATGATGATTTTCATGCCCTTGAACTACTTAAATATTATCCATATAAACTTAAAATATATTGAAAATTCACTTCAGAATATAGGTATCATAAATAATGAGGTGTTTTGTAGTAATAAAAACATATTTTAAATAAAATAATTTTCACCTATCGATGCCATGATCAGAGTCTTACTCTGTTCAAATAAAGTCTTAACAAATCAAGATTTAAACAATTTGAAATTTGTACTTACGTAGTTCTACTGTTTGAGCTTTCTATAATATTATTTATACAATGTCGCAGTCCGTCCCTGTCGCCTCATGAATCTCCCACATCCGGCCCAGGGACGCACTCAATTACTCATTTGTGTCAAAATAATGTAAAATGGCTAAAATAACATTATATCGAAATATCAGTTACCCTTTCGCGACTGTGATATTGAGAATTCAATGTTTGTGTTCATATTTGTTATTGGTGTTTTGGTTGGAGTATATTTTTTGTTGGTACCTCTATACGATAAAATATGCGTAGGCCCGTACCCTGTAGTGGGACTTTATAGGCTAATGATGATGATGTTCACTGCTAAACAATAGCCTCCTCATATGAGTTCCATGCCGATCCTTAGCAGCCGACATCCATCAGCAACCCGAAAAAACCAGGTCACCAGACCATCTTTTTGAAAACACGTCACCAGCCTTTGTTTCTTTGTATTCTAAAGTTAAAGATGGTGACTAGGTGGTAGACTCGATACTGAGTCGTCTAGGTAGGTACCACCGCAGTGCCCAATCGTCCGTGAACAGAGTGTTATGCACATTTGTGTTTCGGGATGAGGGCACTTAGCTAGTGAAATTACCGGGTATAAGAGACCTAACATTGTTCTCTAGTGTCGGGCGCAGCGCGGCATTGATGGAGGATAATAACTGTCTATCAGTTGTTGGTCTCCTTTGATGTCTCTCTGTCATGGTCAGGCGTATCACTTACCATCAGGGGCATCAGGTGAGCGTCTTGACCGTCCAGGGGGTTTACGCCATCTCTTAAAACAGTATTACAATAATATTACTTCGTCGTTTCTGGTACAAAAATGTTGACGTATCATTATAACAATACTGTTTTAAGAGATTGCGGTACCCCCCTGTACTGTTTTACATAAGGAATATCCGCAGCCTTTCTTCCATAAGAATCATAATAGACGCTATAAAATATAGTGTCGAGTCAAAGGCGGATTACCGATCGGCAGCTTAAAGGTTCAGTTCGACCTAATTATGATTTATCGACGCGCACACAAAATATGAAAGCGGTGTGGACGCGCCCTAAATGCTTTGAGGTTTTATTTGTATTGACACCCAACAGTACTGCCAAGTGCACAAGTGTTAGCAGATCTCTATATTTAATTTGGTTGTTATAATAATAATGCACTTTTTGTTTGGTGTTGCTCAATAGCAGTGGATCTTTTTTAGCTGCATTTTATTTTGTGATAGTATAACTTTTTACTTTCTTGAAATGTTTTATCAGTTTTGCTTTCAGGTAAATTTTAAATCCATGCAACTATACATAATAAAGATCCTTTAAAAATAAAGATGCCTATTAATTTTTATACAACAGGCTAAGCGTAGTTTAGGAATCCTGGAAGTTTTTTTTTCGAACTGATTTTTTGAATACCTACGTGGCTTTTATCATAGCTTTTCTGTATCAGGATATATTATGACAACATAAATACACAACTTAAATGTGAAATTTATTCTAATTACCTGTATTCATAACCAAGATTTTCTCATTAAATTCAATTGCTATAACTTATTGCAATGATAGTGTTATTCATCTATATTACTGACAGAACTGTTATGAAACTTGACAATTACCACGATTCACTTGTGTTATCAACAGTACGTGAATATGGTTGTTTGTCGCGTGGGCGATTGTCGATTGCTTTCGTAAATGTCCCATTGAACGGCGCTGGCGTTGACACATGCGCGTGCGCAGCTCACTTTCTTGGCTTTCTTGCACTGAATTTATTGTTGTATTTCAAAATAATCATCGTAAACGAGCTGGGAATTCAATAAAAGATTGTCGCTAAATCTGGAGCTGTACTGGACTATTAATCTGATAAATAAATAAATATCCACTGACATTCACACAGTGCCATCTAACCCAAGTTGAGCGTGAAGCCTATAAGAGACCTAACATCTGTTGTCTCGGATGACAGGCGCAGTGCGGCTTTGATGGAGAATAATAACTGTTCATGTTGGTCTTTTCAATACCGCTCTGTCATGGTCAGCGTATCACTTACCATTAGAGCGTTCTGACCGTTCACTTTGTAACATTAAAAAAACCATTAAAACCATTGGTATACAGATAGTCATTGATGCATTATCTACGGTGACAGACTGCAGTTGACAAGCCAGTCCGCCCACGCGCGAATGCAAAGCTTGCGCGTAATAAGCCGCGAGCGCATCTGAATTAAAAATGGCGGCGGACGCAAATAGAATGCACTGATCAATGTTTTGATCGTTCCGGATATAAATTCTTTAGCTTGGTTTGTTTATATATCGAATGACACTAACACAGCGCCATCTAGTCCCGAATTAACATCGAGCCTGTTACATGGGTACTAAACAACTGATAAACATACTTAGTATTTCTTTCTTTGATTTGAGGAGGGCTGGTGGAAGTTGGATGCAGGCTGCTCAGGATCGGGATGGTTGGCACTCATTGGGGGAGGTCTACGTTCTGCAGTGGACGATGGTGGGCTGATTGATTGATTTGGAAAGACACATAATATAAATAGAAACATCCCGACCATTATAAACAGACATGTTCAATCTGGAGCATCGGTGGCTCAATGGTGTGACTATTGTATTACGACTGGAAGGGCGCAGGTTTAAATCCCGCCACGTACCAACGTTTTTCTAAATTATATGTCTCTTATGCGACGCTCTTACGGTGAAGAAAAACATCATGAGGAAACCTGCGCACGGCTGCGAAGAGATTTACAGGTTGTGAGTGAAGACGGCTAATCCGCACTAAGCCCGCGTGGACGAATAAGACTATACACCCTATATGGATAGGCTGATGACGAAATTAAATATGTTCATGCAAACAAATATTTGTATTTTCCGGGGATCAAAACCGATCGCGAAGTAGCCTAAGTTCAACCATTACACTACATGGGTCGTCGTCATGTACATTTGAAAATATCTTCACAAATTGTACAGATTCGAATTATTCGATAGACCTCGAAAACAACACATTCGTCAACAACTTCGAGGACAGAACTTCCAACTGATATCGTATAGGTACGACATGGGCATTAGACATGACTTTCGTCTGTCCATGTTCAATTTAAGACCCACCTGTTGAGAAGCTCGTCTAGGGTTTCGAGCATAGTGCTTAAATCCTCCATGATTCTGCCATGACTACTATATCATCGCAAATCGAAGATGATGTACTCGCCATTACGTTGATGCCAGTCCTTCCAATCGAGCAGCTTAAACATACTTCCAACGCAACTGTGAACAGTTTCGAGATATAAACGTCTCCCTGTCTCACTCCTCAGTGCAATTGAGCACATCTCATTTACAGTACCTTAAATAATAATCTGTTTTGGAACTAGGAAAGCTCCACTTTCCCCGAATTAGCGCGAGTAAAGCCGCGGGCAAACGCTAGTGATAATATAAGTGCAAAAATGAGTCATCGCAAAATGACAAGTTATTGGACCGCATCCAACAGTGCGGGTGAATTAAGTTGATTATTCACATTGGGTTTGGCTTTTATGTCGCTTTAATAGACACCATGTATATGTGGTTTTAAATTTTATATGTGATAGCCATGTTGTTTAAAGTATTCTTATATATTAATAGTTGATAAAGTTTGATGTTAATATATTTTTTTAATTTGTAAAAGTACTTGATAAAATTTTAATCTATGCATATAAATAAAATTGAGGTGTCTTTTGGTACATACGCCATAATAACATTCAATAAAATATTGTCAGTCTGTTGTTTCTGTGAGCTTAAATGCTGACAGATTTGGACTGAACTTTAATTGACAGATAGCTGATGTAGAAAGAAATAACTCATGCTACTTTCATTTTAGAATCTATGTATAATATGTACTATATACAAAACAAAAAGTATATTAGTAATGTGTATCCGTTGTTTAGTACCCATAATACAGGCTTCACGCTTAACTTGGGCTAGATGGCGCTGTGTGAAAGTCAGTGGATTTTTTTTTAATAGCTATACCTTGGATAACATACGCTACGTTTCACTGCGGGAAAATATCTTATACCGCGGTAATTCCACGGGGACAGCTAGTATCTTATAAAGATTGATCAAATTTTTGTGCAATTGTAGTCAAACGAGTACAAGACTTTAGCAACTGCAATCATACATTAGCACAACTATTATACCCTCACAGACGCAAAATACCAGGTGTAACTCGATATTGATCGTCTAGTAGGTACCACCGCAGTGCCAGATATCTCCGTGAAACTGGAGTGT